>CM029604.1:64200449-64298636 GCA_017311375.1 Mytilus coruscus | reverse complement strand
AGATTGTATATTTAGATAGAAAATAGTTAGTACTTGTTAGTATTCTAAATTATAAAATATATACACTATATTATTATGTATCCATTATTTCCATATTGTTCAATAAAGAGAAATTTTATTTCATAAAGAAAAAAGAGAGAAGAGAAAATAATAAATAAATAAAAACAAAATAAAAACAAAAACAAAAAAAATAAAACTAGAAAAAAATCACTGAAATTTGGATTTTTGGCAGCAGTATTTTGGTCAAAACTAGCGTGTGTCTTAAGATATAACATTAAATAAATTTGGCAAAGTTGGTTTTCCATTGTAAAAAATTCATACAAACACAAGATAGATATTAAAAAACGTACATGTGGTTTTAGGCACAAAACAAGAACAAAAAACAATAAACAAACATATAACAATATATTAAATATAACATATATAGTGGTGTGGAGAAGGCTAAAACAATATACACAGTAACATTGCATAGGGTAATGCTAATTTGTTAAGTGTAAATTATTCTAGTAATGGAAGCCAGGGGTCCCAGTAGAGGTTGGCAATGTGAAGAGGCTTTGTTTTAAAAACTATATTCTTTTCTAGTATTAGATTTTCTTTTAGATAATTTTTGAGCCCTGCAAAACTGACTTGATTTTCACAGTTTTGTTCTATAAATAAAGAATTTTGATAATAGTATTATTAAATTTTTATTTTATTATTTTCTGTTTTCCTAAATTTCCGAATAAAATTATATCCATGTTAAACGGAATAATTATTTGTGTTTGGTTATAAATCCAGTCACCGAGTCTTATCCACAGATCTGCTATTTTATGGCATGTCCAAAATATGTGTTCAATATCTTCGGTAAATTCATTGCAGAAAGTACATTTATCGCTTTGTTTTATATTTATTTTAAAAAAAAACTATTTGTGCCCAAGATTCTGTGTATTATTCTATACTGGAACCATTGAAGTTTTGAGCTTTTTGTGGAGTAAAAAGACATACTATGCACAGTTTTCCAATCAAGATTTTTGTTCAGCGTTAAGGACCATTTGTCTTCACAGTTAAGTTTAGTACTGTTTTTTTCTAATAGAACATTATACATATCTTTCGAGCCTTTTTTTGATAAAAAAAATATTCTTATATTATTTGGAATAATTGGTCTTTGTGTTTTAATAAGATTGTTTATGGATATATCTTTCTTGAGAGCTTTTTCATATGATTTTATTGATGAAATTACCCCATTATAAGTAAGAAAGTTTGACTTGATTTTATAAATGTTTTGGAATTGTTGAAAAGTCATTAGTTTTCCCTCATCGTTTAATAGATCATTTATCAAAAAGATCCCTTTATCTGCCCAGTCTTTATAGAAAATAGATTTTGTTCCTATTTTAATATTTTCATTATTCCAGAGAGAATCTGATACAAACTCGTCTTCATTTTTTGGTGTAAATTTATTGTGTAAATCTGTCCAAGCTTTAAAGACCTCTTCCCAAAAAGGGTTTTTACATCTTTTTGTTGGGCCTAAATAAACTAGGTTTTCAATACTGATTTTTTCAGTACTTTCTAATAGCTTATTTAGTTTTGGGTTGTTTTTTAACAACCGCCTAATCCATGTTAGTTTCAATCCTTTTATATATTTGTCAATATTTATCATTTTCAGCCCTCCTAATTTGTGTTCAGAACATAATATTTCTCTTTTTATCTTGTCAGGTTTGTTTTCCCAAATAAATGAATAAATTTTATCAGTTAGTTGTTTTAAAGTATTTTGCATGGTGCTTGTAATGTTAAAACAGATGGTTCAATTTTGAGATAATTAGTGTCTTGATGATTGTTATTTTTCCAACCGGTGTTAATGTTTGTTTAGACCAAATTTTTATTATATTTTCAATTTCCTTAATTCTTGGACCATAGTTCAACAATTCCATTTCATGCAAATTGACAGAAAAGTTTATTCCTAGTAATGTAAACCTACTGGAACCCCATTCCAATCCCCATTTTACACACATGGTGTCTTGACTATATTTTTTTTGCCTATCCACACCACTTTTGTTTTGTCCAAGTTCATATGGAGACCAGACATTTCAGCATATTTTTGTAGTAAGCGAAGAGATGCATCTAGAGATTTGGGAGTACCGTCAAGTATTATTGATGTGTCATCTGCGTATTGGGAGATAAGATATTCTGTGTCATCAATTTTAATTCCTTTAATTTCTTTGTTCTTTCTGATTAAAATTCCTAGAATTTCAGCACATAAAAGAAAAATGTAAGGTGATAAAGGATCCCCTTGTCTACAGCCTCTTTGGATCTCAAAGAAATCTGACAGAAAACAGTTTTGGGATACTGATGAGCTTATATTTGTGTAAAAGGTCCTTATCCAATGTTTTATAGAGGGTCCAAAGTTGAAAAAGTCTAATATTTCATTTATGAATTTCCATGATACGGAATCAAAAGCTTTTTCAAAATCTATGAGAAGGAGAAGACCTGGTAAATCATTTACTTCTGTATAGAATAAAATATCATATATGAGACGAGTGTTTTCTCCAATATATCTTCCAGGAATGAAACCTGTCTGATCATTGTTAATAATAATGGGTAGAACAGATTTTATACGCTCTGCTATACAGCTTGATGCTAGTTTATATGTTGTATTCAAAAGACTTATTGGTCGCCAATTTTTCATGAACTGTCTAGGTTTATCACCTTTTGGTAAACAAGTAATAATACCCTGCTTTTGAGTTATTGACAATTCCCCCCTTTTGTAACCACAAATTATAGATCTGAAAACAAATTTTCCTACATTTGTCCAAAAGAATTTAAAAAATTCATTTGTAAAGCCATCTGACCCAGGACTTTTCTCATTTTTCATTCTACGCAAAGCTGTTGTCAATTCATTATAAGTTATCTCCCCCTCTAAAGATTCTTTTAAAGTATCAGTTAATTTTTCAATATCAGAATCAGGAATTTCGTTATCAAGATTTACATTACTCAAGCTCTCTGTTTTAGTATAAAGTTTTTATAGTAATTTTGGCCTCTTCTAATATTTTATCTTGTTTACAAATTGTGTCCCTTTTCGTTAACTAGTTTGGGGATGGTTTTATTTATAAAATGTTTAGTTTCCATATTCAAAAATAAACTAGATGGTTTTTCCTTCTTCAATCCATTGCATTTTTGATCTGATATAGTACCCCTCATTTTTCTTTCCTTATTATTCTAAGATCAGATTTATGGTGTTCAATTTCTGTTAATATTTCCTCTGTTAAGATGCTTTCCTCTAATTTCTGAATTTTTCTGATAACATTTTTCCTGTTTATCTCTTTCCTTCTTTTATATGAGATGCATAGGAAATAGTTTTCCTCTGATTTCAGTAAGTAATATTTCTAAAAGAGTTGGTCATTTATTGTAAAGTGAATATCTAAATCATTTATTTGTTCTAAAGTTTCTATTATATACTAGTGATGCATATTGGTCTTTTACTTTAAGTATAGTGTTTTTATAGTTTTGGAATATTCTATATCATGTAAAAGTGAGTTGAATTTCCATAATCCTTTTCCAATTATGAAATCATTCATCTTCAGATACAATATTATTGGGGAGTGATCTGATCTATAGCTGTTGTGAAATTGTACATCATATACATTTTGATTAAGGTCTTGGGATATTAAAAGAAATCTAATCTTGCTTGTTTTATGGGATTAGCTTTTATCCATGTGATTTTTTTAAAGTCTGGATTAATTTCCCTAAATGGGTCTGTTAAAGTCTAGAACTTTCTCCTTAGCTTTTGGGTTCTTAATATTTTTATAATTATATGTATCAAGACTTTTGTTTTGTACTAAATTATAGTCTCCAGTTATAACAACTGACTGATTGTTTAAGATTTCTATCATTTCACTGAGTGTTATATAAGATTCTGGTGTATCTTTGTTTGGACCATATAAGGTTATTAGGATCATTCTTTTTCCTTCGATTTCCATATCAATTCCTAACAAATTTCTTGGTCGTCTTTTTTACTTTATGCATCTTATACTCAAAGTTTGTTGTCAATAAAATTGCTACCCCTCTTTGATTTGTTGCAAATGAAAAATTAAAAATGCACTCTCCTCCCCATAGATTTTTTATTGAAATTTCATCATTTTTTGAAAAATGTGTATCTTGTAAGCAATATGTATTACAGTTTTTTTATTTAAGAAAGTCAAAAACATCTCTTCGCTTCTCTTTTGAATTAAGACCTTGACAGTTGTATGAGAAAATTTTTATATTATTATTACTCATTTTCAAGTGATATTTCTATTTTATAACAAAACAAATATGTAATTTTGCTAAATGCATAAAAAACTGAATGACCCATACAACTGTGACTTTTAAGTGTGTGAATGTCAAAATATCCTTGAGATGTCTGATCTCACCTGCCATGTCTGTGTGGAATTCTAATTGTAACCAGAATACACCAACGATGCTGTATAATATAATATAAAGTACTGTGCCAATAACATGAAATAGAGAAAAAGACATACAATTTGTAAGATGTAAAAATAGAAAGAAGAAAAAAATGAGATCATAAATAATCAAAAAAAAGACAAAGCAAGAAAGTTAAATAATTAAAAACAAATTATGTTGTTCAAAAAGTAATATATCCACTGCTGTTCTATTTTTTTTCAAGTACAGAAATGATGTGCTCTATGGGTGATATCTTTATCATAAAAACTAAAGACGATTATCTCCCTTACATCATCAATCAATAAAATGATTCTTGAGAGTCAATGATTGAGATGACGGTTAGCTAAGTCATTAATTTCATTAAAGTTATTTATATATATTTTTTTAAGTTATCTTATAATTACTTATCCAAATATACACAAATATTTAGGTTTATTCAAAAAGGTAGAGATAATGAAAAAACAATTTTTTTTTTTTATATCAAAGTTAGTTGTGTATGCATGATATGTGTGTACACAGATTTCACTCTTTTGCCCAGCTGTATGTTTTTAGAAAGAAAGAAAAAAGTACACGTATGGTACTTTATGCATTCGGGTTTCATACATGTAGTTTGTTGAGTTATTTCTTAGCTTATAGTTCTTCTACTTAATACTACAAATCTTCATGTAAGCATTTATGCTATTTTGCAATTTATGATTGAGCATTCATGTCACAGGAAAATATTTCTCCACAAAACAGTATATAATTTGATCTTGACCTGATTATAAATAGTATATATGTAGGTTAACAAACTTGCAAAGTAGTGGCTCTTGTAAATGCACATGTTAAACATGAGTATAGAAAAAAGCACTAATAATTAGAGTGAAAGCTAAACAAACAGCAAAAAGAAGCGTTAAATTATGTTAGAGCAATGAATAGCGTTTCAAAAATCCTGTTAAAACTTATAATTCTAACAGTATATTTTAGTATTTAGATGGAGAAACATGGTTGGTACATACAGGGTTTCAAGTAATATGTAATCTATATTTTGATAAGAAGATGCAGATGCTGATGTAAAACATACTAGGTAAAGAAAGGTATTCATTATAGTTTGTGATTTAAAGTTTGAAATATCAACAATTTAGTACAAAGAATATAAACCTTTGAGAGCCCAACACCACATGTTTAACACTATATGTTCCTTTGACTTATGGCTTGTTGTTGGGTTGTTGTCCCATTAATACAAATCTCACAGGATTGATCATATGAAACCACTTTATTAGAATGCTAAAATATTAAGAATGGAGTTTATTTGTTTACTGGTAGATAATTTTACATCATTTTTAATTTTTCCTTTTCATTTACAGATTAAAAATCTGTTTTATAAACGACTCCTTAAATAAAACATTTTCTTTTATAATATTAAGGTTCTTCCTGTGTGTACCAAAGAATGATGATAAAAATACACATATTTTTGGGCCAAAACTAAAGAAAAAGTAAAGCTTAAATAAAACTATGAACATGATGAACTAACATGCAGCCTATGTATATACTATATGATTGCAACTTCAACAAAAGCATAATGGAAAAACACACAAGCAAAACAAATTTAACACAGCAATATACTTACTGACAAGCAAGTCCTACAAAAGATTGAACATTTTAATATGTTAAAGTTGTATGATAAGTTTTCAGTCATCATGGTCGTAGAAACAACAAAGAAAAGCACAAGATCGCATCAGCCTGTATTTACAATTTCTGTAGTCACAGTCATACATGTACTTGTATCATCGGACGCAATTAATTGTTTTGCGCGTATTCCACACATCCTTTGAGTTAAGTCGTGTTTCTAGGACCAGGATTATGCCTCTTACTTTTATTCTGGTTTGTAATTTCTCGTCATTTCTTATTTTATATGCAACTTTGCCAGATCATTTCGTGCCTCTTTCATTATAACAGGTAAATCGTCTACTACTCTGATTTTTTATTTGCAACTTTGTATGCATTTTCCATTATTAATTGTTTGTCTGAGTAGTGCATAAACCTCACAATTATAGCATCTGGTCTTTTTGGCCAACAACTGGGGCTCTTGATGGGATCCTGTGTATCTATAGATAGGTTTGTACATTTGAATCCGTCTCACATCACTATATACCGGAAACCAACTAATTTTTACAAACGATTTATTGTCGGGACTTTCGCACGTACAAACATTACGCGAATACAACTGTCACGAATATATAAAACTTGAATCTTGACTTCTATAAATCTATCAAGAAAATAAAAGAATCGCGAATATAAAAGCGGTAAAGACGACCAAAAAGGATAAAAGCGAAATAAAGTGTCGCTAAAACTAGTTTGGTTTGCAGTATTCGTAAATGAATGTCTTCTGTCAATGTCAGTGTTAAGTAGTGTTGTCAAATCGTACAGTTTTGACTAACCGGTTACTCGGGTTTTCGTTCGACCGATTAACCGGTTAACCGGTAGTTTAAGTTGATGTTTGAAGGCATTATGTAAATATATAATATATATATAGTACCCTACAAATGTACGTTTTTATAATAAGATGAATTGAAGTTGGCTTTATATGGCTTGTCTGTGAGGATTGCTGGCGAAGTTTGACTTTTAATAATCCAATACACCGTATCAAATATGGCGTTTGTACTATCTTCAGATTGAAAATAAAAACCTTCTTGATCTCGTCGAATTAAAATGTCCGAAACCGATGATTCTTTCATTTTTTTTTTTTTTGATGTATAAGAAAATAATGTGGGTGTTTCAATTTGAAATAATTAAGCCTGTTACGCGTAGCACCAAGTATATATTAATTAAATTCACGTTGATTTGCATTTCACAATTTTTGAGTTGGCATTTTGTTTAAAGTATGCACGATAGAGGTTGCACATTCAGATGTAGGTCTATGCAATATCAAATCAAAAATAAAATAATGGAGTAAATTGTAAAAAATTAATCGGATTACTGACTTAAAGTAACTGCTTAAAACATGTATACTAATTATGTTTCCTTAAGATCTTGCCCTGAGCTGATAGACAACTTTTCAAAATTCTAATTAATATGATGTTTTAGGATTAACAATATCAATCAATATACTGGACAATTAATCTGTCAAATTAATTACGACGACGATAATTTGTTAAATAGAAAAAAATTATTTAATGATCAATACTCATTTATATCAAATCTATTAAAATTGAAAAACGCCCGGTTAACCGGTTAGCGTTTTTGGTATTCGGTATTCGGTCCTTCCGACGGTTAACCGGTTAACCGGTTAACCGTTGACAACACTAGTGTTAAGCTCACTTTAGATACAAACTTTCATGTTCAAGCGTTTAAATTATATCATCTTCAGGAAAAAGTATTAACAATACATATAGCTTGCCTTTGCAGACAAGTTACTATTATAATATCATATGTTTTCTCCATTGGAACTGATTAACAAAACACGTAGACACATTATTCAAATACATTTTTCAATATTTTCACATTCATGTCTTAAAAGTGTGAAATTTAGATGACATCTTGTATGTAGGAAAACATAACAAGGAAGCATTTTCTTATTTTTATTACATCTATTAATACGAGTACATAAATCAAACTATTAAAGAACAAATCGTCAAGTTAACGAACGTTTACAATTATTGAGACATGCTGAAATATTAATATAGATTTACCTTACATACATGCTTGGTAACATTTAAACAGAAACCCAGAATAATAATTGCAACTGTTATAGGCGTAATTATTAAGTGTTTCTTTAAGGAAAGGGTTTGATTCTTCATCTTAACAAAGTAAAATCAGTTTTCAAATCTGAGAGCATATGAAAATGGACAGAGTAACTGTCAAAATTTATAAAATTCCTGTTACAGCAATCCTAAGACTATACACATTTTGAGCAACATGCCATACTGTCGTAAGAGCTACAAACAACACACATGGTCTTGTTTATTTACCAAATTTATGGCAATTGGTCATATATTTTCCCTAGTCTACATCTCAATAATAAAAAGAACGAATGCTTCAAGCAAAAATCACAATTTCACTGAAATATTGTATAGTGCGCACTAATGACCAATCAAATTATTTTTGAAAATAAATTATGTATGCGAATTTGTTAAAAAAAAATGTTTATAATATGCTGAATATAATATTTTCGATATTTGTAAAGTTGATGGATACACTTTTGGTATATGGACTACTCAATTAATTAAAGAAAGATACCATACATTCTAATAAAGAAGTCCAGACTAACGATTTAACATTAATCATACATTATTTACGTATTATTAGGAGATTGCCTTTTCAAGAAAAATATCTTAATTTTTTATTTGTTATTTCCCGAAAGAACTCCTTTATCCTACATGAAATACAGAAACAAACGACAACCACTGATAACAGGCTCCTGACATGGGACAGGCATATACAGGATGTGGCGAGGTTAAACATGGTTGCTGGCAACTAACCTGGGACAGTGGTGTAAAAGTACAACAAAGGAGCAAACTATACAAAAGAGTTGAAAAGGACTTATCTCATCAGATCGATACAAACAAATTACAGATAAGAGAATACTCGCATTTACCGAAAGCTAGCTCAAAGCTAATAGCAACTAATAAAACTATTTTGTCTGTTTAATGCTAAGTGGACTCTTGTTTGACTATTCGTCGTTTTAATGACTATTGAGCTTTCCTCTTTTGACTGGTAAATTTTAATGATAACTTTCTTTTTCTTTTTGTATTCAAGAAAGGTAGACATTGATGATACACATCAAGTTTATAAGCTTCAGCTTCCATGGTCAATGTCAATAAGAACATTATAATCGATATGCTGACAAATTTTTTGTTCAAAAACAAGATGTCCTGACAAATTGTATGTTCAAAACAAGATGCAACAGCTTAAATATCATACCACGCAGAGCGTATATGTATATATATATATATATCTGGTAATTACTTTAATTAATTATTTAGAGAAGAGGAACATAGAACGACAGACATTTAAATTTCGATAAAGGTTTGTAAACATTTATTGTTTGTTAAATTTTAAACATATGCATCTTTAAGGCTTTTATCTTTATAATAACGATTTAATTCATTTTAAGAATTAGGAATGACTTATTGACAGCTAAAAGAATACAAAATAAAGATTCAATTAAATGTTAGCTATACTAACATCAACTGTCCAATATAACTGCACGTGATGCGCATTTCAACAATAAGCGTGTTTTCAACATTATGTGTTTCAACATTATACAAACGCGGTTGGCTAAAAAAAATAAAATAAACTACACAAGTCATTAGCCTTCATATTCGAATAAGTACATCACATTTAGCTTTAAAAATATATTTCATGTAAATAAGATTAAAGATTCAAATGAATTATTGGTTATTCATATCTTGTTTATTTTATATATGAAAATAATGAAAATTGAATTTTCTGCAGTGGTTAATTTTGCTAATTACGTGGTTATTTAAGTGTCCCAAATACATTCCTTCACGTAAATTTAATATTCGAAGAACAAGAAAATAAAACTTCGCGAACTGATTTAGACCTGAAAATGGCAAAATATAAACTAAATGGAAAATAAAACGAAACCATATGGTCATATAGCTCTCGATTGTTTATGTCTGATTAATTGGCTTTCAAATATTTGATTTTAAGCCACCACGCTAAACGTGAACCCAGAAGAAGAGCAAATCGGAAGCCTGAAATTATTTAAATTATCAAAAGTGGGTTTTGGGGTTTTTTGTTTGGTTTTTTTAAGTATTTTCACAACTGTTTTTTTTTTTTTTTTCACTTATGAATTAAGGCAATAGTGAATGAATTAAATATCATTGAGACAACATAACAACAAATTCAACTAAAATTACATTTTAAAATGCCAGTTTCCCTGACTTTGAAAGCTGTTTTAAAACTACTGCTTTTGTTGGATTTTTTTTTTTATTTGTTGATAATTATTTTGTTATTTCTACCATACAATACTTTAAGCCATTTTAAGCTAAAGTAAGGTCACAATTTTTTTATTCTGATAACAGATAATTTACGAAGAATTGATTAAAATACCAGGGAAAATTAAAGTTGAACTTTTTATATAAACCTGAGAAAAGAAGTTTGACAAACATTCGGATGCTCGTAGAAATTGAACCTGAATTGATCATTTAAAAGATTTGTCAATATGAAGACCAAGTCCCACTTAATGGAATTCTATATGACTGTCATAGAAGTGAAAGGTTTAGCTAGCTATGAAACCAGGTTTAATCCACCATTTTCTACATAATGAAATGCCTGTACCAAGTCAGGAATATGACAGTTGTTTTCCATTCGTTTGATGTGTTTGAGCTTTTGAGTTTGCCATTTGATAAATGACTTTCCGTTTTGAATTTTCCTTAGAGTTTGGTATTTTCGATATTTTACTTTTAACCAAGTCCCACTTTTTCTGTTTAATGTTTCCCATATTCGATTAGGTGTCAAGATAATAGTCGAATATTTTAAAACAGGTTTAAAACTGTGTAAGTTTTTTTTCAGGTTATTTCTTTATTAGTTACTTTATACACTTGGAAGTCCTGGTCGCAAAAATGGTAAGTCTTATTTCATAATATTTCTTTCAATTATTATTTTCAGAACTCATTAAACATTTCAAAATGAAATCTACATTACTGCAGATATTTTTAGAAAACTACTTTTATGTTCGAAAAGGAAACAGTAAATAGTTACATTGTTCCACCATCTCAAAAGAAAAAAACAGGAAATAAATTTTCAACCATTAGATGGTCCACTGTCAGCACATAGACAATAATGCAAATCTCATCACAATTTAAAATATAGAAATATCAAACCGTTTCCGAATATCTCTTATTGTTGTATATGGTTAACAAACATGAGACATAATGTATAATTGTTGAAAGTCTTAAAACCCTACTCCAATTAAACTACCCGGAAACACTTTTAGTTATATTTTTTATAAAATCAATAACATACACATATTTTATCTGTTTAAATAATTATCATTGTTCTAACTTCTTTAGAGGCTGTACGTCACATTATGCGTCGTGATTATTGGTGTCTACGCCGCAGATATTCAAAAACCTGTTCCTATTTGGAATCATAATTGTTACCAACCAAGAGAAATTTCTATACCAGAATTGGTTGAAGTAAGACATTCAGGCGTATATCCTACGTAGGTATATTCTGACTAGTAAAAATCATATACAAAGATCCTAATCTGTCGATAGAGTGGAATAATCTCGGCCGATTGTTAAATCAATAGATATATGCAACACAATCTTACCAAACAAAACAAAAGTCAAAGCCGTAGCATTTAACCTGAAAAATGTTCATTGAAGAAATAGTTATGCATAAATATTTGGTATCATATGATAATTCACTTACAACTCAAAGGCGGATCAAGGGGGCCTGGGAGACCTGGGGCCGCCCCCCCCCCTTTTTTTTGTGGGAAAAATTTGGTTATGTAGGGAATCACTGAAGCATGATTATTGGAGCGAGCACCCCCTTTAGGTCAGTCAGCGGAACCCCCTTTTCTCTTTACAAAAGTTATGGATCCGCCACTGCAACTAGTTATACTTTTTAATTCATATCGTTTTAATTTATGTCATTAAAATTTGGAACAATTTTGCTTGACAAAAGAAATTAACATATTAGTCCAAAGATAGACATAGGGTTAAATGCTTACAAAGATCACAATCTGTATATGGCTTTCCAAATCCTGTCAATATAGAACTATACGATAAACTAACCTTAAAAGTTCATAAACACTACGCAGATATTAACTTACCAACAAAAGTAGTAGGTTCAGGTGCTCCAGGCAAGGGAATCATTTCCTGCTCCACGCGTATGATCCGTCATCGTTTTCGTAATAAGTAAAAATAAGTCTCATGCGAATAATGTTATAGTGGAGAAGGGACGGATTTGTACTCCGACGAATTTGCTGTACCCGTGATCATCTGTGATCAACACGGATATTCTATATAAATCATCTAAATTTATAGTGTTGGCCATAAAATGTCAAAACATGTACTTCAACTTTACATTTAAAGATCCTAGATTCATCAGATATTCTTTATCAATCAACTGAATACATATTGCTGGACTTAAAATGTCAAAACATATTACTTCAACTTAACAGTTCAGGATCCTAGCTTCTTTGTAAAATGCAAACCTTAATAAATAAATACCTGAAACATGTCTTGAATACAGGATCAACTGAGAAATATAATACTTAAGCGGTATGCGTTGAGCAAAAGATAGATATTACAAGCCAATTTAAACCTATTTAAAGTGAAATTCTAAACATCATCTCATTGCTTGATAAATAGCCCATTTGAAGCAAAACGCTAAGAAAACTTAATCAGTTGTTTCAAATTGAATAAAGTTTGAGTCTTTCATTCATACGTATAAAAAGAGATTGGGAGTGCACGTAGTTGAATAGTATTCAAACAACAACAAATCCAGGAGACAAAAGAGATCATCGTACTGTTTTCAAAAATAGAAAAGTATCTATGCAAATTGTCAAGATTTAAAAGGTCTAGAAATATTGCGACAGGACAGAATGTGATAGAACGATCACGATCACATATCTCACATTAGCAGCTTATTATTCTAAGTAAAAAAATAATACTAAGATATGACAAGACCTCTTCGGAGAAGGGGAATTGAAAAAATAGCAAGAACAAATAGTGTTTTGAATCTTTATCGCCGCTTGTTTAAATTTCAGTGATGAATTAACAAAGCATGCATAAAACAATCAACGCTATATAAAAGTATAGAAAAAAACTAAACTTTATAATATTTAATTATTTCATTCAATATAGTTTTAACTAATACCTCTCTTCATATATATTTCCAGCACTGCTATTAGAAAAGCTATTGGTAAATTAGCCAGCACAAAGAAACTTCAGCTAAAAAAGGCAATAGCTTTAGGAAATAGTTGTTGTGAGAGATACAGAATTAGGTACTTTTGAAAAATAGTCATGCAAAACCATTTCGGAATTATATCTTAAATCATCTACACAATTATATTATTTTACCATACTCATGTTATTAATAGATCGTTTTTATTAACAATATATAATATTTCTTCTTTTTAGAATAGTCACTTTGAATCATGATTCTGATAATTCTTTTTTTATACGGTGGCTTACGGAAAGGAAACTTAAAAAAGTTACAGTAAATATCTGAAAACAAGAATATATTGTGAATAACAATATGAAGTCATCGATTGAAATTTCAAAATGATCGAGGATTATCGTGTATCAGGTCCGTATATGTGCCTGTCCATTAAACGTATCTAACATATCTTGTTCATGCATTTTTTATGAGCTGACCTAAGTGAGAATCGCTTGAGAAAACAAACATCATTTTTTTATTTAATCCTTAATTTGGTCTTTTTTTACTGTGTAAATCGCACATTTCAATCTCTCAAGTAGTACTTATTGCCGCATTATATATTCTTACATCAAATATATTGAATACTACAGTACTAACAAAATAATACTTTTAGCTTATTATGCCACTGTGAATGTTTTAAATTACCACAAATGCATGTGTACATAAATTTTTCAGATCTCCTGATGTTAAGCCTGTTGCAAAATCTGTTTCAATTAAACCAATAAATTTCTGGATTGATACGTGCCCATCATATACTAAGTACTATTACTTTCGAGAGCCATTATGTACAATAAACAAACATGCTGGGTGTTACCTACGTGGCATAATTTACGTTGTAAACGAACTGCCTGTAGGTAAGTAGTACATATTACAAAATGTAAATTGCTTATTTTTGTAATAAATAGACGATTTGTGTTATTTTACACACAGAATTATCTGAATAATAAAAAAAATGTGCTTCACAATATGTAAATCTTAGAGGCAGAAGATACAAAAGGGTATAAATACTCATAGGTCGAAGACAAACTGACAACGCAAAGTAAAAAAAAAAAGGGAAAAAAAACATCATAGAAAACTTAAGACTGAGTAACGCAAACTCCATCAAAAACCGGCAGTGGTCTAGTCATGGTACGCAGATTCTTTTTAGGCATTGCAAATGAACCTAACGTTAAGTATAAAAAAAAAACTGCTAAAACATTCACGTTACCATTAAAAAAAACAAGAAACACAATGGTAAATTGTTTTTTATCATACTGTTCATACATACCTGTCATGGTTCAAATTCATATTTCAACACAATTTCAAAGTTGTAAGATCTTTTTTTTTTAACTTTGATCAAGCACGAGACATCAAATGATATTTTTGACATATATAAATTAGCATGTATCATTTGTTGTTTATTTTTTTTTTTTTTTTTTTTTAAGAAATAAGAGATGCTCAGGAGTCTATGCATTTTATCCGTGGATCACAGCTTGCAGACATACTACATATAAGACACATGTTTATTATATCTGGTGTCCAAGGTATGGTTTGGTCCGAAGATATGTAAGATTGCCACAATGTTGCTCATGTATGAAGCTGCATTGCCTCCCTTGGTTCCAACCAATGCAGTCTTCAGCATAAAATCCTGCTGGTAGATATAGATATCAACCACATATCTTTCTGTGATTAAAGTGAAAAAGTATATGGACTTTGTGTATTTTTTTTTTTAAATTCTTTTAAGATTTTCCCGTATCCCCAATGGAATTAACTCCATGAAACCTTTAACAATTACATGCAAAAGCCTGCAAATGAAGCAATTAACTTGGTTTGATATACCGGTGGAATATATATATATATACGAAGTCCGAGTGTCAATATAGGGTAATAGGTCCATATATAACGTATTGACTGAGTGAAAGTCCTTAATTTATTTATAACATATGGACATAATGTATTAGAAAATGGAATTCAATGTTCTTTCTGTGTAATTTTTTTTGCAAGATTTTTAACATGCTATTGAAAATATTTTAATAGATAAGATTACCCTGTTTTATTGAAAACAAAACCCAACATTTTTCTTCTGTTTAGAACAAATAAGAATGCAAAGGGAACGCATTTCAGTCTACTTGCAAATTTTCTTTTCGTACTCTGCGGCGCTTCCGTAATGATTGTTATGTGTGACGCCACTGATTTTTAATATTGACCGTCAATATACGTACATGTATGAATAGAAACATAGCGTCAATATACTTAAAAATAGAAACAAGGCTTCAGATACATGACATTTTATTTGAAACACGTGATCGTAATATCCAATGAAAACAGGAGAATGCTACACCATATGTAATATGTATATTTACATCAGTACCATATAAACTGCATGTGTCATGTCAAGTTAATGTCCCGAATATGACATTAAATATCAATATAGCAAGATGTGGTATAATTGCCAATGAGACTACTCTTCACCAGAGACAAAATGCCACAGAAGTTTACAATAATAGGTCACCTTTTCACAATGATCACAAACTATCAAAATCCGTTGAAAATGGCTTAATTCATCAATTCGATAAAAGGCGGAGAACAAGTAACAAAACACAGACCGGATGTGACAGGGTAATGATACATCTCTTAAACAAATGACTTAAAGTACAGATCTGAGAGTACTCACTGCTATTGTCAGCTAGCTAATATCCAATAACACCTAAAAACAAAATCATGCATCTTAGACTTAAGGTTAAAATGTTTATGTTGTATACTACTAGTAATTCAAATGAGCGTTAGACCACTTTGGGAAAATATTTGAATCACTGTGAAATATCAAATGTATAAAAGTAATTCGAAAGGTCATCTAAAGGATTCCTGTTTTGAATAAATATTACAATTTAAAAATTAAGTGAGTCAAAAGTGCATTTATGGATGTTCCTTCTAAAGAAACGCTTATTAACCCAAGCAAGGCATTTGAAAATCAGGGGAGTGTAAACATGTAGAAATGTTAAGAAGTATATATTATTACTAAAAAGAACATTTTTTCCTGGACGCCTCAGTAACAATCAATCTATGAATTAATCAGTGTGATGTATCCGTCTCTTTACGTTATGAAATTGATTGATTATTAGACATTTACGATACCTTAAAAACATGTATCATATTATGAATCCGAGTACCAACAGGACTAATTATCAATCAGTGATACAATAGGAGAAATTAAAAGAATACATGGACAGTATTTAATCTAACCATTCACAATTTATGTACCGTGGAACCGTTAATAGGACATGTATAACTTATCTAAATGAATTTCAGTATTTGTTTAATCCAATGGTTAAAGCTTTTAGGCGGTTGGGAGCCGTAACTTGGTTTACGCATTTATTTTTGTTCTTTTTTTTTTCTTTCCAGAACATTCTTACTATTTTAAAAACTTACAACCCTGTTTTGTTACGGTTCCTATCGTCAAATGTTTTCATGTCCACATTTTGAACAAGATAAATACAATGACTCTTCGTCTCAGGTTCAAAGGTCTTAATTGAAGTCTGTTGAATTTAAAGCAACTAGGTATTTGTTACAACGTCGTATCTACATAAGTAAAAACTGTGTAGATGTTCGACCTAAGTCCTTATTCAGATGCAAAGGAGCTGAGTAATATTTGTCCTCTCTTTACAGTAAATATGTAGTTGTTCTAGAAAACAAAGCTTCACGCATTATTGTTTTTGTCTGTATATTCTATTATTACGAGTGCTTATCAAAGAACAAGGAATTTATGTAAACTCTAGTGATTACTCTGAATGTCATTAAATATTTCAATGAACAACAAATCAGAAGACTTCCTTGCATTACAAATCTGAACTTCAAAAAGCTCCGTACAAACAACGGTACATTGCCGGATTATCTGCCTGTTCTACCAAGGAATGATTTTTAAAACATCCGCAATAAAAGAGTGATTACAGAAATACTTCAATATTGTTAACTCGCGTAGTGATATCATTTATATCCAGGTAAAACCATGTTTAACATTTTTAAGTCTACGACATCAAATTAAACAGACCTGGATAAAGTAAGTAAGTACACAACTCCGTGTGCTTCTCAGTCTATTTATATTTTTAGTTATGTCTATATCGGGTCGAATAACAATCGGCAGTCTTCTGAGGTCTTCGGAGGAAATGTCGATGGTTAATTAAATGGCGTCTTGTCTAAAATATGCACGAAAAACTGATGCACTTTAATGAGTTTATTCATTGTTTATCGTCTCTTTTGGACTTCTTGTAATTTGGATATACGTGTTTTATGTTATGAATCAAATATGAAAATTTAACTCAAACCGGTGATCATGAATTTAACAGCTAATGTCCCTTTAAGAACTCTTAAAAATATCTGGAAAATTTAAATATTAGTTATTCTCTTAAATAAATTCTATTAACACCTTCGTTTTTTTTTTTTTTTTTTTTTCCAAAAATGTAAACCCGTATTATAGAAAAATAAAAGATGCTTTCTTCTATAACAATGATATAAAACACTACACATTTATCGTTATGGGATATATTTTTTTCTATATTTTGTTAAAATGAACCCGGAAAAATACGCTACATCAAGTACAAGTGATCAGTATGCCGAGTTCCTCATTGATAACATATCTGTTGAATTTGGAGGTAGGATATTCCAGCAGGTTGTCTGCCTTTCTATATGGCAACTATGTTACTCTATTGGCCGACTTTTCTTTCTTTCATACGTGTCGGATATCCTTTATTTTCATAGTACATGTGAACTGATGATATTTTAAGCAATGCAGAATTTCCTGATTAATTCTCATCAATATATTCTCTAATCTGGAATATAAAGAAACTACAGAAACAGATTCCACCGAATCGTTTCCATACATAAAACCCTAATTTGACTTCAGCCATCATCAAAGTACAAAATTCTATGACCAGTCAGAGGTTTTCAATTTTAAAATTATATATTGTCCTAGCAGCAATATACCAAACTTATCCGCGTATGAAGTATCATTTCTCAACTCATGTGATATTCAGCTGCTACTTAGACTTTGTAAAACGTCATTGGTGTCTGAGAGTAAAATTAATGACCCAGGCTTTTATCATAAGATGTCGTGTCCTTTTTCTCAAAACGTTCAACGGAAGGTACCAAGACATAATTGATAAATTTTCAGAGTCTACATCGCAAATAATATAAGAGTTTCTTTAGTTATAGATTCTACATACTGTAATTATGCATCTGTTCCTTGATTTTACATTTGTTCCTTAATTTGTCTTTTTGAGCTCTGATGTAACCTCCATGACGTGACTCAATATTTGTGCATTCAGCTATCTGGTTTTTGGTTCTAGGCGCTCCTATTGCAGATGAGTCCAAAGGCCCGATTCGGTTGCAAGATGTTTTTATTTAAATTTCAGTTACTTTTACGAAGAGAAAGTGTGTATACTTTTTGTTGGCGTTTTTGTCTGGTTACTTTGTATGCTTGTTTCGATTTGTTAAGTGATCAGTTATATGTGATGTGATAACCTAAAATACAGTCGTTTGTTGCTGTCTATCATATATTTTTTCTGTTATAGTTGTATTATAAATCAAACCATTGTTGTTCTTTTTGTTTAAATAGTTTTAGTGTATAATTATACACATTCTGTTCAACTGTTTACTAGACTGGATGCAATTTGATCATTGATTTTAGGCCATATTGTGACTTGCAATCGTTCATATCTTTGTCTATAGATCTGACAACGTTTTTGTTCTCTTCGCAGCCGTACCACATCACTATACACTGAAAACAAACGTATGTTTTCAAGCGATTTATTGACACGACTTTCATAAGCATTACGCTAATACAAATTTCGCTAATATATAAAATGTTAGTCTTCTCTTCTTTGAAATTATCATGAAAAAAGAAAATCGCGAATATATATAGCTGTGAAGATGGCCAAAAAAGATAGAAGCGAACAGAAGTGTCCTCAAACTATAGGTAGGTTTACAGTATTTATAAATGAAGGTTGTCTTTCAAGGTCAGTGTTGAGCTGACATCAGATGTGTGAGTATTCGCAGTTGATGACAGCTAGTTCAAAGCCAATAACAACTAATAAAGAAATCATGTATCTGAGACTAAATTATCAATCAGTACACATCCAACACCAAATGGATTTAGTGTACATACGTCATTAACAGTAAGAGAAAAATATAACCTTGTGCAATGACAATATACGGGTATCGACAGATTGTAGAAACGTGATTGTGCATATGTATATGTATATAACAATGATATTAGTTTGGTTTTTACTTACTGATAACAAAATCAATATATATACTAATAAAAACAATATTCAAAGATCCAATTGCAGTGTTGAATAAGTAATCTTTTAGAATTGGGTCATTTAAAGGATCGAATAGTTTACAAGGGTCGTATCTAAATTTCCGGGCTCGGTAAACAACATCTCCGTAAAAATAAGATGTGTTTCCTAACTTACAAACCAAATCTTTGTATCTATGGAAGAATTTAGTGAATGTTTTAAGTAATTTGTGGTAACGAAATCGCTGACGTTATGATTTACCAGTAATACATAGATTACGTTCATTGAAATCGAAAACGCCACTACAGACACAGGCATAATGAACGAGTTGTACGCCCATTTTTTTTCTTCATTGAAATTGATTCACAAAACACGTAGACACATTATTCAAAACCATTTTTGACAATAGTTTTATATTAATTTTTTTAAAGTATGAAATTAAGGTGACATCTTGTATGTAGGAAAACATTACAAGGAAGCATGTTCTTATTTTTTATTATATGTATACATATAAGTACATAAATCAAACAATTAAGGTACAAAATGTTTACAATAATTGATACATGCTTGAATATTAATATAGTTTTACCTTACATGCATGTTTGTCAAAATTTAAACAGAAACCGAGAATAAAAGTTTCATCTCTTGCTGTAAACATTGATTCCAAGTATATGTGTATTAGGGGTGATCAAATGAGCCATAAGTTCATTTCATAGTGCCCGTCTAATATCAAAGCTAAATATTGTATTAGAAATTCATCACAAAAGAAATCCTAACAAATATTTACAATACTCTATGTTTTATTCAACTGCCGTAAAATATTGTTCAGTTGATATATTTATTTATCTTCACTACAAAAGTCAAAAAGTCTGGAAAGACCAATTTTTGTCTGAATTTGCATGAATTTTTACTCGACATTCTTTCTTTGTCTGAAATATTTTTAAAAATCTTGACAAAGTATGAATTTGTCTAATAAAGTTCTTGATTTTTCTTGACATATGTCTTGACAGTATTAACATTGTCTAAAAATTTCTCGACACTTTCTTTATGATCTGATAAGTGTCTTGATTAGTCTCAACAAATTCTTGACTGTCTTAAATTTGTCTCGATCAGTCTTGACATATTCTTGACATTCATAATAATGTCTGAATATGTCTTGACACATTCTTGACAGTCTTAAAGCTGTCTGAATATATCTCGACACATTCTTGACGGTCTTAAAGATGTCTTGACATTATCTCAACAGTATAAATTTCGCTTGAATTGTATATAGACACATTCCTGACAGTTTAAACACTTTCTTTTGCTGTTTTATACTCTTTCGCTAAACTAAACTTAGAATGATAAGGATACAATAATACATTGCTAATTATAAAAAGCCACATTTTGGTACAATAATTGCTTATTTACCATATTAACATTGAATATTATGCATGAAAAATGAAATATGTCTACAGTATGATTGGTTTTAATTATTTATAAGATTTATAAATCAACATTAAATTTTGTAATTATTTACAAAAACACATTTAAATTGGTTTATATCAAAATACTCACATTTGTATTTGTTAATATTTTAAATTTCATATCCGTATCTGTATTAAAAATATTTGTATACTCAAATCTTAATTATAAAAATATTTACATGCCCAACTTTTGTTTTTAACTTGAAATAACAGTATATTCTATAAAGAGAAATAAAGATAAAGATATGTCATGTGTATTGGTCATGATTTGAAATAACAGTATATTCTATAGAGATAAATAAAGATAAAGCTATCATGTGTATTGGTCATGATTTGAAATAACAGTATATTCTATAGAGAGACATAAAGATAAAGATATATTATGTATATTAATCATGATTTGTAAAACTCAGAATCGTCAAGTAAATTTAAGACACAATTCAAAATGTTCAGAATATGTCAAGCCATACTGAGAAGAAAAAAAAGAATGTCGAGAACCTGTCGAGAAATTTCAAGACAGTATTCAAATGTCGAGAATTTGTCAAGAAATTTTAAGACCATATTCAGAACGTCGAGAATTTGTCGAGTAAATTTCATACAAATTTAATATAAATCAGAAATTGTCAAGAAAAATTAAGACACAAGTCATACTTTTTGAGAATATCGAGTAATTGTTCATGCAAATTGAGACAAAAATTAGTCTTTTCAGACTTTTGTACATTTGTAGTGCTTGTGATTCACATTATAATCAAATTGGAAATTCGTACAAACATATTCATATACATATATATTAAATGTGATTTATTAAATAATTGTAATATTAATGTGATAGCTTTAATTTTATTTGATTTATGGCATTATTTTTAATTGTTTTTATAAGTAAAGGGTTTAATTCTTCCCTTAATAAGAGAGTAAAATAAGTTTTCAAATCAAGAGCATATGAAAGTAAACAGAGTAAAATTAATGTAAAACAAATCAATTCCTGTCAGAGCCATCCTTAGACTTTACACGTTTTTTTAAACAAAGAGCAACATGTGCTGCTGTTGCAAAAGTTTTAATTGGAGGCGAAACATTGATTATATTTTATTTGAGATTTTGCAGGTTAACGGGAGGTAATCTTAATTAAGTTATGACCATTGTCCTCACAAATGCATTATGTGTGTGCTTTTTTAGTCTGATATGTATGAACGTTTTTCTATTGTCCGGACGTCCTTATGGAGGAAAAAAAATGTGTATACCATCTTTAAAATGGTAAGCCTAAGGCTTGGAATTGAGTAAGCACTAAATGATATAATGATAAACCCTTTTTTAAATGTCGAGAATTACATATGAGGCAACAGTACTTTGGTATACGAAGGAAAATATGGATATTGTTTAATTTAAAGTTACTGTTATAACTTATCGAAATCACTTTTGATTAAGGAATGTATCTTCCCTATACATAGCTACTATTCCATCGCCGATTTGACGTTACCTTTTAGTCCCTTTTGGTTTGATGAGCTGTTATTCATTTGAATTAAGATTTTGATTTTCTTTAGTTTGGCCTCAACTATCACTGAAGACACATAAATTGTCGAAATGCGCATCAGTTGACTTAAAATCAGTACCGTTGCCGTTATAAGTTTTGTGATGATCCAATCTCCTATATACAATATGATGTAAAATAACAAAAATACCGAACTCTTAGGAAAACTTAAAACTGAAGGTCCCTTATTAAATAACAAAATCAAAAGCTCAAACACATCAAACGAATGGAAAACAACTATATATACAAATCTGTGTTCAAAACGTAGATACAATTCAAGGGAAAAAAAATAAAAGAAAGAGCGTGAACTCCAAAATATATGAGATCGGGTACGTCTCCTGTGTTATGCAGCACCTATAACGACGGCAGACGATAACTAGTACATGAAAAAGAAGACATATAAGTCTTCAATTGTGAGGTCAATATGCTACATTTGGCAAGGACCGATAATACCTTACATATTTTGACCTCTTCAAAACAAATCGTTACAAACAAAGGTTAAATTAAAGTAAATGTGTGTGTCTGTGTAAATAACGTTATTTAAACTTTGAAAATTTGAAATTTGAAAATGATTTACAATTTACCTGGCTACCATAGATAGTCACCAACAATTCTTACTATACAGTTTGTAGCTTATAGATTTGACTTTTCATTATTGGTCTCTTTAGGGTAAAAATTCCCCGTGTATTCAAGCATATATGCATTCTTGACTTTTATTTTTGTTTGTGTTTTTGTTTTTTGTTTTTTTAGAGACTTCCTGATAAAGGTTAATCCAGAAAAGCGTTTCGGGCGCACTAAATTTTAAAAAGCGTTTCAATAACATGTTACCATATTTTGCAAGAACAAGTGAAAATTTTAGTATTTGATTGCTGTTGCAGTGTGCAGGTTGCTTAATTTTTCATCTGCTATTTCCTGAAAGAAATTATTATCCTAAATTAATACAGCAACAAAACAAACGACAACCACTTAATTACTGGCTCTTTACATGGGCCGGGCACATACAGATTATGGCGGGTTTAAACATATTTGCTGGGGCCATCATCTAACATGGCATAGTCGTAAACAGTACAACATAATGACATACTATGAAAAACAATTGAAATAGGATTGACACATCAGATCGATACAAAACACACACAAACCCTAACAAAAACGCAAAAGATACAAAAGACGGATTTAAAAGTACTCGCAGTTACTGAAAGCTTGTTTAAAGCAAAACAACTAATAAAAAAAACATTTATGTTTAGTGCTTAGTGGATTGCTGTTTGTCTATTCATCTATTTTTATTTGTTATTGGGCTGTTTTCTTTGACCTTGAGAATTTTAATGATAAATTTATTTTACTTTTTGTATTAAAGAAAGGGAGGCATTTATGATACATATAAAATTTATCAATGTCGGATTCCATGAGCTATGTCTATCAGTACATTATAATCGACATGCCGACAAATTTATGTTTAAAACCAGATGTAACAGCTATAGTATCATACCACGTATGTATGTACACTATCTAGTGATTACTTTGATTAGTTCTAAAGAGAAGAGGAACATAAAACGACAAACATTTAAATTTCAGTAAAGGTTTGTATTATTTTCCTGTATGTTATTTTTTAAATTTTTATAACACTATTTTCTTTGTAATAACTCTTTAATTATTTCATTGATGACTTATCTTGCTTTATGACAGGTTTAAAACTAACAAGTCATTAACATTTATGTTCGAATAGTCACATTACGTTCAGATTTAAAAAAAAAAATTGTTTGTTATCTGGATTTGTTTTTGCTTAATGGAACTATGACTACTGAACAGCGGTATAATACTGTTGCCTATATTTGTAAGGATCAGAGATTAAAGATTCAAATAGAATATTGGTTATTCATATTCTCGTTTATTTCTATGTATCAAAATAATGTAAATATTCTCCAGAGGTTTATGATTACGCGGTTATTTAAGATTCCCCAAAAAAATCGTTTGCGTAAATTTCTTATTCTAAAAAGATAAAAATATAAATAGGAAAACACGGAAAAGACCCTGAAATTCCGCGAAAAAAAACACCAAACCGTTTATAACCGGTCATATAGCTCCACTTTTTTTCAAATTTTGAGTTTGAGTCGTTCTGGTAAAGGTTAATCTAGAAGAGCGGTTCGGACGCACGAAATTATTCTTATTTTTTTTTGTTTCTCTCAGAAAACAATATTCTGAAACAGTATTTTTTTTTTTTTTTCAATTCTAATTTTGAATTTCGGCTATAGTGAGTGAAATAAAGGTCATTGATAAGAAACAACACTCTGGTCAACTGAAAATCATATTATAAACGGCCAGTGTTTATGACTTTGAAATATGTTTTAACTGTTCTTCTTTTATAGGAATTGTTCTCCTTTTTAACGTTTCTTTAATATTTGTTGATTATCATTTTCTTATTTCTACTATAGAATATTTTAAGATAAATTAAGTGTAAGAATGGATAAATTTTTATGTATGATGTCATTTTCATTCTTGACTGCTCAGCAGTTTAATATTTTTGCATCTCACCAGGTAGCATAATCAATGGACCACTAGCAAATACTTCATGACCCCAATGAGTGGTCAACATCCTATCATTTATGACTCCCAATAAATAACCACCTGTTAATGTTTTATCAGACAATATCACAGTATGTCACAGGATCTATTGTACCATAATTTGTATCTTTTTCAACGATTTATACGTTCAACATCAGTAAACTGCAGTTCCTTTAACTTATATAAGACTTTACAGCATTTATAATTTTAATGCACCTCGTATACAGTCAAAATGAAAATAAATGAGGAATGTCTTGTGCTTTTGATCCCAAAAGTTGAAATAAATACTTACAAATTGACATCGACTGTCGTTTGAAACAATTTTGTTAACCATATATTGGAATTTACATCGAATGTCTGTTAAACTAAACAAGGTTTGATATTTGTGTGTATATAGTTTTAAACTAACAGTTTGTAAACAGTGTGTCTAAGTGGCCTATTGTGTTAGTAGCTGAACTACTGAACACCTAGCCTGTCAATTCTAAGATTGTGATTTCGAAACCCGCACATTGCAGGTGCGCTCGACATCAATCTTGATTGACTAGAATTTTCAATTTTCCTACTGAAGATCCTTGGGACTCTTCGTGCATTCCGGCTCCCGCCGCCACAAAATAACACAATAGCACTGAAAGTGTACAACGTTTAAGATAAAGCTGATTAATCTTAGTGTATCATAATTTGTTTTACAATTTAATCGAGATAGTATTTTCAGATTAAGCTAGTCTTTGCATAAAACTTTAATGAATCGCTTTGTAATATCATGTTTATTAACATATCAATAACAAATTGATATGTAGAACGTATATGTCTTTATAAAACTTTGATTTTAAAATTTTATTATTAACTCTTAGTTTGATAACATTTAATGCCAATCGAAACAATCAATGTTATTGTATGATATCATGAAACTTTTTATATAATTTAGTATATTTATAGTAATACTATTATTATATATTTTAAACAACATATGATAACAATGGATTAAATTATTTAAAGTTAGAATATAAAGGATTCTTCTTGCAATACTATTAATTTAAGTTTATGTAACTAATTTAATAGTTTTCAACTTTCAATGCATAGTTGAAGTTCTTTTAAGACAACATGTTTACAATTTTTAAATATTACATTATGAATTATGTAAATTCTATGATTATATATTCATATTTTTAAAATTATATATAGTAAGTGAATGTTCAAATATGCATCTAATTTAATTGTATGCATAATTTTTGATACGAGTTATTAATAATACTAATGTCCTTATTTAATCTATTCAAATTTTAATATACTAAATTTCAAATTTAATTTAAATAATTTAAGATATCATTTATAACATCATAATCTGTAATTAACATTAAATAAAACTAATGTACAATATCTGAACATCGTTTAATTAACAAATTATGCATAATTTATTTAAATAAATTTTAAATGTACTGTTAATTTAATATTATAATACTATCTTATAGCAATTATCGAATAAGTTAGTTATACACTACATAACTCGTTCTATATATAAATAATCTTATAATAAATTAAAAATCAATATATTGTTTATACATATTATAATTATCATAATGTTATTACAATAATTTACAAATTTAAATTCATACATTTAAATCAGTATTAACTTAAATAAAACATTTCTACGTCTATTTAAAATAAGATAACAGGCTTTGGCAAAGCTTCTAATCATATCAATATCTGTAAATAATAACACTACTTTCTGTTTATCATCAAAGGACATAAAATCACAATGAAAATGTTTTGCTTCATCAAATTTTTTTTTTCATTAAATCGTCATATAATGAATATAAAACTAAAAGATGACATCATTAATATATATAAAATACCTAAGAAGAGTTAAACAATCATTGGTTGATTCTTCAAAAGTAGGCAAATAAACATTTTATTCATTTAATCGATAGCTTATAGATAAACATTTAATTCAGGCAAAAAACGGTCTATTCCTTAACATTAAATACTCATATTATCGTACACAGTCAATGAGTCCGTATCGCAGGTCGTTAGTCATTGAAAATTACACAAAGTCTTGGAAATTTCGTGATTCCGAAGAGCTTGTCTCAATTAATCTTTATTATGAAAGCTTAAACCTACACATGAAATTCCAGGGATGTTTAAGTTTTGGAACGGAGAGCGAAAATAGGGACTTATAATAATCATACTCATAATTATTCAATCCTAAATTTGTGGTTTAATGGCTTTATGTCTAAGTACAAATAAAAGTAACTGCTGTATATGTCTTTCATTTACATTTCCGAAGAGTGCAGCTGTTTACAAACATCAAAATGTATCGAGTTTTCCTTTCCTATGCATTTGTCGGTAAGTGACGATTAAATTACCAATAGTCATGTCAGATTAAAGTTTACAATTGACAAATTAAGGTAAAGGGTTTAGAGTTGAGACATTTAAATAAACGATCATCTCAAAAGTATGAGTTCATTACTGATTTACTGGGTACATTAATAACGTTCATAATATAACAATAAATATGAAATAATTGCTCCAGGAATAAATTGTTTTGCAAACAATTTTAAATGAAAGTAATACTGTATTTTCTAGATGAAACATGCTTACTGGTAGAGTGCTTGATTGTTTGGTTTAGAAACTATTTTTTTAACATGAAGTGACAAGTTTTTTATATCGATAGGTTATTTGGTCGATACATGCAGGTTTATTGATTGATTGTTTGATAGGTTGATGCAATAATTGATTGATTGGTTGATTGGTTGTCTGATTGGTTGGTTGATTCATTGATTAACATACATAACATAAAGACACGCATATTTCTTATTGAATAATTCATTGATTGATTGTTTGTTTGACGTCCAGTGACGAATATAAAAACAAAACTTCTGTTCTCAGAAAAAAATATGATAAAAGCACCAACACTTCTACAAAATGAAACAGGACGGGAACGGGTCTCTTGCTAAAAGCGAAAAAAAAATACGATAGGATTTTCAGATTGACATAGAAATGATTAAACAACAAAAGTTATAAAATTCCGACTTAAAATCCAATAAAGACAAAAAATACACAACAAATAAATAAAACATTAATTCCGAGGATCTCTGGAAAACTTGATAGATATGATTAAATGATATAATGCTTGTTCCAATTGAAATTAATAAAGGTAAATGCAAGTTACTGTGCGTATTGCTATGTTTCATTATTCTACATTGGCTAGAGGTATAGGAAGAGGGTTGCAATCTAACAAAACATGTTTAACCCCGCCGCATTTTTGCGCCTGTCCCAAGTCAGAAGCCTCTGGCCTTTGTTAGTATTGTATGTTTTTTTTTTTTTTTTTTTTTTTAATTTAAGTTCAGTTATATGTTTTGGAGTTAAGTGTGACGTCCATTTTCACTGAACTAGTACACAATTTTATTGAGGGGCCAGCTGAGGACCACCTCTGGGAGCGGGAATTTCTCGCTGCGTTGAAGACCCATTGGTGGCCTTCGGCTGTTGTCTGCTCTTTGGTCGGGTTGTTGTTTCGTTGACATATTCCCCATTTCCATTCTCAATTTTAAGTATATTTTTGCAAAGGGTAAACGGGTAGATTTGTTAAATCATGCATGTTCCTTGAAATTTCAGGATTCATATACAAAAACACATGTTCCACTGATCCGAAAACATGTAATTGAAGGGAACCACGGCCTACGTGTTTTTGTTCCGTTTCTTTCTTTGTGAACATAGCCAGATGTATTTTTCCATCGATGAACTGGTTCCTGATGTCCCTCTTAACTTGGACGGTGATGCATTTATCATTCAATGAGAAAAGAATTTGCGTTAAATATTGGTCACTGGACATCAGATTAACATTCAACCAATGAGTAAATTAATATTAAATATTGTGTATCTTTACGTTTTGAAACTGCCAATCAATAATTATTCAATCAAGCAAACAGACTAAGCCAATCAATTGATTAAAGAATCTGAAATTCGTCAAATATGACAGTATACAAAATTTCAATCAATCAATAAACTTACCCACCAACCATTATCTATGAAGAATTTGTCATTTGAGATATTGCAATCAAAAACAATTAATATCAATCGGATGCAATATAAGACAAGCAATCGGTGTGCCGAGTAAATCAATAATAAATTCATACTTTTGAAATGATTCTTAATTTAAATGTCCCAATTCTAGACTTTCATCGCTTAATATCAATTGTAAACATTTATCCCATATGTCTAATAAATGTAAGACAATATTAACAGGCGCCATTTTTAAAAAGGGGTTCCCAACCCAGGATAAAAGGGGGGTTCCAACTATATGTCCCCATTCAAATGCATTGATCGTCAAAAAAGGGAGGTTTCCTTCCCGGAACTCCCCTGGATCCGCCACTGAAAAAGTTGAGATTCGTGGATCGTCTTTTATATGCATATCTTAATTAACTCGTGCTCGTCCTGTAATTATTTACTTTTCAATATTTTTTAAAAAACCATGTGTTTTATTATATATCATAATGAAAACAACAGTTTTGTCAGCAGCTTGAAAAATAACATGAATAATAATTGTATGATAATAATTATCATGATTACAATAATAATAATAATAATAATAATAATAATAATTATTATTATTTTTATTATTATAATGATAATAAGAATAATAATATTAATAATAATAAGAATAACAATAATAATAATAATACATTGTGATAACAAATTTTTATTATTTGTTTGTAGTTTTCTACATGACTGCAGTACGTATATTAACATTCATTTTGATATTTTTGAAATGTGGATAAGTATTATCCAATGTAAACCTGTATTGCCATATTTCCAAATAAGTTTTATTTAAACATACATAGGTATGAGGAACAAGACAGCAACTTCTTTGTTAATAGGTCGTGATGGTTGTGGTGGACTGTTGCGTTCAGCATAATTTCAGGATCGGGATTATATTTTGATTCCAAAGCAAAACAATCTTGTATCATGAAAATATGACATATAATTTAGCTTATTCTGTGTGAAGTTAGAAAATCTAACATATATTGATAGCAATATTTCAGTCTGAAACTGTTTATCAGATCAAATCTTAACGTAGTGAAATTTTCGTGGTGCAAATTGTGAATCGTTTTCCCGTAATTAAGCATACCCCGAAAAGCCCTTTCTGGTGTGACATCACGAGGTCGAACATTTCACAAATTAAATCTTTGCATACATTTAATGACTCCTGTAGTTTTTACACCTCAGTTATATGGACTCTACTCTTCAAATCAGCATAAATACCTAAGCTCAGTTACTTGCTAAAATTGAAACAATATCACTTCTAATAGTTTTTTTTTTTAACGTATCATTTTTAGTACGTCACTTCACATTCTTGTGGATATTTTATTTTGCTATGACTTTCTAAATACATGTCTATTTCGGAGAGAAAATAAGGTTGTTTCAGCACTATAAGGCATCAACCCTAATATCGCTACATATATTCATTCGAAATACAATGTGAAAGTATAATTCATTTCTTTCAGTATACCTTCACAGGTCGCAATATGGATGAAACATCTGATGAAAGCATTGAACTACAATATATATACAGACATTAAAGCATTCAATAAAACTTAAAGATGTCAAAAAGTGCCTTTTAACTGAGGAGTTACGCAAAAATATATATTTTTTTCAAAAACCCTAAAAGGTATTATAATGGTTACCACTAAAACTCTGGTATTTTCAACCTTAGAAACCACTATAAACTGATGTAAACGTCATACATTCATTTTCTATCAATTTGATGTTTTTGAATGCTGAAATGTTCTCAACAACACTAAGGTTCTTTAACCACGAATTGTTTTGCTGTCATTACCTTCAAGAATAAGCATGGAGTTTTTCTGTATTTTCTTATTATGAACGGGATAATTTTGACTGAAATGTTGGTTTTGGCTCGTTACTAAATATACGATTCTATAAAAATAAAATATTTTTTGTTGAAATAATTCTTAAATGATACCAATATAAGAAATGAAGGCGATGTATAAATATTGTGTTTATCAGTACTAACATTGATTTTGATTGTGTAATGTTGTTTTCACGTTTATTGCTAAGTTTTAAGTTAATAAGGCGTTTGATTTTTTTTTTTTTTTTTTCCTCCTGAATTTTTTTCACATTTTGTCATGGTGAGGCCTTCCGAATTACTTATAAAAATGTAAAGTTTTGTTGAGAATATTATATGAAGTAACAACTTACAGTATTGAAGTTAAAAGTTTTAAAAAAGATTTACTGTCTTATCAATAACTTGAATTTACATAAAACACATTATTCAAGTCAAAATTTTCAATCACCAAGAATATTTCTTTAGTTAATTACCAGATGTTTAAAAGAAAGAGATTTGAAGATATTACACAAGGAGTTTGAAAAACATTTTGTCAAAGTTGCTATAAGATGGATCAGCTAAAAGTCATATGAAACTTGAAATTTAAAAAAAATATGTATCAGTAAATGGCTAGTTTTTGTTATAAAACTTATGTACATATACTTTTTTCTGAAGAAAATTCTTTATTTGTCCAAATTTAGAAGAAATTTACCTTTTGTTTTATTTTTGGCTTCCACAACAAAATTCGCCGACATGTTTTCAGTATGCAGAAACCTCAGCGTGACCTTTCTCGTAAAAATCAGGTGATCGCAATATTCAAGTGCGAAGTGGAAAAACACGTGGCAGAGAGAGTCAACAAACGTAAACTTCGCTCCGTCATCGAAATACACTATATCTTATTGTACATGTTATACATGTGCTTACTTGAATATCAATGCTTATTAGTTGAGTGTTTAAAAAGGTGCCAACGGTAAACTTCGGCTTCAAAACACGACCATTAATTAGCCGATATATTTTCACTACAACACTGACCGAGGGAAATATTTTTGACGATCATGGATGCGTAAAAAATGATAAAATCGTGTACAGAAGACTAAGTGTATGATATATGCATGCATTGGTTCAAGAATTGGATTAACATTATTTTTCATCAGTCATTCGTATCAGATGACGTTAAACAACTTAGATACTTATTTCATTTTCTATCAAACATATCTTTTCCATTGTCTTCCTGTATTAAGTTGTATCATCGCTATTACAAACATCATAGCATACTGGGTCTAAAATTTTGTACGCCAAAAGACTTTTCACTTTTAAAGATAAAGTTTAAAGGGATAAATAAAATACAGGGTTTTAGAACATTGAGAATCCAATTCCGAAAGGAAAAGGGACCTTTATTTACTTAGTTATTTGTTGGTAAACATTGTATTTTCAATTTGAGATTTGATGATAATTTTTCATAAACGTAGTTTTGTATAACTGTCATAAAAATCTGAACTTAGATTGTCCCAGCAGCTGATACAAGTGTGAAGATAGTTAATGGTGATGATGCCGACATAGGAGAAAATCCATGGCAAGTGTCTGTCCAGTTTAAATGGTTTAGAGATTGGAGGCATAACTGTGGGGGAGCAATCATTGACAATAGATGGATTCTATCAGCTGCACATTGCTAAATAATAAGCCCGGAGAGGTAAGCTATCTTTTGTACACGTAAAACAAAATAATTTTATGTTTAATAGCATTCTTACATAAATTACACTCATACTTGCCATGATTAGGAGATCTTAAAAATGATAAATCAATATTTTATAAACCAATGATGTCTACTCATTTGTAATTGAAGATGTTCATCTCTTATGAGAAGAGAGGGGAAAAAGGGATAATCAAACTCATAAATTGGCAATGGCCTGGCACAATACGAACAATTACCAAAAGACAAATAACAGTATACAAAATACAAATTATTAGTTTATATATTGTACACATGTATGTGTTATTATAAGTAATCCCTGCGATTATCTCTGCATTATTTAATTTATCTAATTGTTCTCTGTTTTCTGTCATATTTGTCATATATTTATATACCTTGTATTTTGCTAAAGCAATGTTGTTGCTAATGCAATAAAGATTCATTCATTTATTAAAAACATTGAAAACTACTTTTTTTTTTTCATACTCCAGTTAATTACATAAAGAAAATATTTTATAACTATCTAATCACGTTAAGATAACTCGTTTATTGTAGTTTGATGTTACATTAGTCTTCCACTTAATTAATGATGATATAAAATAATTTTGTAACCCGATGCGGTTTGAAATTTACAATCCATAATGTAAAAGTCATGTGATTGTATTGTTTTATGTGATTATCATTTCTTGTTTATACTCTTTGGAAAATATAAGACATTTTAATTTTGGAAAAGATGGCTTTTAATCACTCTATAATCTATGCTGGCTATAAGACATTTTCAACTTTCCAGAACTCTAATTGGAACAGTTTTAAGAAATATATATATATATATGGTATATTGCTAATCATATGTAAAGATGGGCTTTCAACATTTATACCCTATGTTTTTTTGTTTCAAAGTTTTCCTTTTTAATGTGCGTTTATTTTGTTATTTTGTTATACCTCTCAATTTATGGATGTTCAAATTTCAGTTTGAAGACATCTAAAGGACGGTGTAACTCATGCCACTAACATAAGATGTTAAGGAGAGGCTGAGAAATAATTTCTTCAGTCGCACAAAGTTGCTGTGTTACATTAAACTACATGTAAACTAAACGCATTTTGTTTTTTATTTCCTAAAACGACTCTTTTTCATATATTTTTCATCTTGTTTTGACGATTATTAGGGCAGAGGAAACTTTGAAGGTTTGACTAGATAATGTGGATGTTGGGCATAAAAAATGAATGTATATGATCAGCAGTCACTAAGCATTGTGTTAAAGATTCTTCTAATTATTAAGGTCAAGCAAACGCCTTTGTTGCCTAGTATATGTGCAAATTTGGTTTTAAAATTTAACAAAACAAAATTTCAAAGCAAAGTCTCTGTATGACTGTCGGCAGGGCTTATCCAAGCGGGTTACGTGAGTTAACCTGTAACTGCCTACTGTTCGAAACGCTCAAAACAAAATCAATTTTCATAAGTCATGTTAGTGTTCCTACTGTTCAATACATGTTTCTATGGTAATATTTTGTTGCTTTTCTTTAATAAATGAAAAAATAAAATAAAACCACTTAGTGTGTTATGCTTGCCTTGAATGAGTGGGCTTGATGTTCGCTCCAGGAAATCGCGTAATATTTGGAAGCTCTCGCTAATTTCCGATTAATGATCATTCTAAACTAGATTTATTTATCTTTTTTTCAGAAAAATTTATGGAGAGTAGCAGCAGGTAGCTCTTTCAAAAGTAAAATGACAGTTTTCCATTCTGTGAAAGGGGTTCATGTGGTATGCATTTTTTTCAGTTTATATAAGTAAAACTAGTGTCTGTAGTTTCTGATCATTTCCAGAATAAAACATGTAACAAAATATTTATCCAAACATTAAAAAGATACTAGTGCTTTAAAATATTAAATCATGTATTATTCATTAAGGTATAATGAAATTGTTTTAAAGTTGAAATTGTATACACTTCGGTGAGCTGATTAACAATTAATATCCATCATAAATCATTTGCGAGTGAAGAAACATATTGACAAACTAAATCAAAATCTCAATCTTGTATATATTATAGCCAAGGAGAAGTAAATAGACATCAAACGAATTAAATTAAATAAAAAAACAATCAAATTGCTTAATCGCAGTGAATCTAAGCAGGTAATTTTGAAACCAAATCCGTTAAAACTGTTGTAAGATATTTGATAATGGGATTACTTTCGAACACCTTAAACTAACATTTGATTATCCTACAATAGACAAATAACATTCAACAATATTTTCATTATTATGTCTGTTTATTTTGTTCACACATTGTCGGTTGCTTGTTTTTATGTTTATTGTCTAAGCACAAAGCAACCATTGTTTTTTTTTTTTTTTTCTTCTTTATTATTCAAATTGTTTTATATTCAGTAATGACATAGTCTTGTATTGGTAACTAGATGCTATTTTCATTGTTAAAGATCGTTATGCGATCTATTCAGCCTACATCAACGTCATTTGGTGTCTGTTAAATATATATATGTCTCATTCAGTTCAATCATACAATAGCTCTCTATGTTTTCATGCATAAATTCATTAATACATACATGCATACATAAATGACGAGACATTCCTGAATAGTAGGGGACGTTAACCCTGACGATACTATTTCGCTCTTTTTGAAGGTTGAGGGATTTCAGCGGGTTTTTAAACATTGATTTTATCTTCTTATTGAATTTAATGAAAAACAAAATCTTAAGTTGAGTTGAAATACATCATTGTTCGTCTTATTTAGCATGATAAATTCGAACAGCCATTTGGGATTGAGAATGGTATCATGTTGGTTGAGCTAAAGACACCACTTACATTTGGGTCTACAATCCAAAAAAATCAACCTGGACGATGATGTAGGAAAAAATAGAACAGGTGATTTATGTCGAGTATCAGGATGGGGAGATACTAATGGAACAGACGGGGGTAAGTTTTCCTTCAGAATGAAAGATAAGATTGTACACAGAAAATTCATAGCCCTCAAATAATAAATTATGTATATTGGAAAACTTCAAATCTTTAGAATGCATAAATCAGATCCGACTGTCATATATTCCACTCTTACAAAAGGTAAATAATGTCCTACTGTAGGTGTTGTAAGTACGGCATGAACGCCACTGGGGAACGTAACGTTTTCCAGTTCTTGTAACGTAAAGACTCTGTGGCGTTTCATTTGAATACTTGCTATTCTAGATTGAAGACAATTTATCATTTGTAGAATGTCTTCTTCATTTCTTCGCGTATTCAACATAATATGAGAGGCTTTGTAAGTAAATTCAAGCAATTAAAAAATGAAGAAATAAACGTGCATGTGGGATACGTTCAAATTTTTAATAAAATTCTATATAGCAATGGAGTCAATATTTAAGAGAATAAGTATCAATCCGAATCACTTCAATCCAATTTTACGTTTCCAATCTATGTTTATTCAAAGGAAACATTGAAACAATTCTAAAATGTTAAAACTGTGGAAATAGGAGGTAAAACTGAAGTTATTAGGACAGATCATAAATAGGCAAAGGGTATACCTATTTTGAAAAACTTACAGTAACGCTGGCCAATATCAATCGCTGATGATCGACAAAGGAAAAGCCAATCATGTTATTTATTAGCTACATTTTCTGAAATAAACTGCAAGCCGTATCTGTATATATTGTCACCACTAATACTAAAGGCTGTGTATTAGATGCTAAAGAAGACAAAACAACCAAAATTTGTGCTCAGGGAGAAAAAGGAAAAGATGCCTGTCAAGTATGTAAAGCTACATTAATTTTATTTAGATCAAACCTAATTTTCTTATCTAGTATAAATGTTATCTCCAAGGATAAGAACAAGACGTTTGAAAAACATAAATGCAAACTGTCCAGGGTTTATTCTGCTGCACAATCTAATCTCATGTATCTTGATAAATTTAAACAGACGATATGATAAGATCATTTAAGGTCTGAATAAAACAACACATCATAATTTTTTTTAATAACACCATTTATATATTCATAAGAAGATTTGTCAGATATCAGTGTTTTCTTTTTAATGGTAATTTAAAGAGTTCTTCAAATTTATTTTATGCAAGCAAACAAGCAAAACCTCGAAATAAAGATTCCTTTTGAGTTCTGCTCTTCATTTTTTTAAATATGAGTGATGGCTTTCCCCTAACACAATATTGTCCTCAAATGCATTATACAAGGATTTCCACTTGAATGTATTGGCATAGTGGCATCATAGTTTACTTTTTCGACTTAAATTTTCAGATGATATCACCCTTCTTATTATCAATTGAACTATTTTATTGAAAAAAATTATATAATGTTTTTTGAAATTTCAGCGCAATATAACAGGTCTTATATCAACTCCCATTTGATATTAATCATAAATAATGTATGTACTGCAGAATCTCATATAACTTTAACTTGTAACTTCAAATGTTTGTATGGGAATAAAGTCCGTTCAAAACTGACGCCAAACATATATAACGTTATTGAAAAAATCTTGTTTGGCCTTTTGAAAATAAAATATTCGACCGTCACTGATAAGTCATTTGCAGACGAAAAGCGTGTCTAACATACAAAATTTATATACTTGGTTATATGGTGAGTTGATGCAAATGTGCTTTTAAATTTTGCAACCGTTTTGTGAATCCACTCAAGACTGTTTTAACTTGCTTATCAAATTGAGCGCCTTCTGCTTAAGCCGATCTTTATATATATAGTTAGATGGTGAAAGGTGATAAATATTCCATATGATATCTTCAATAAGTTATTTTCATAAAATGAATGAAATTATGAATTCGAAACTTGATGTCAGAAATGAAGCACAAATTAAACGCAATGAACATATATGTACAGGCAAACGAAACATGAACATATATCACATGAAAATTGTCAATACCTGGTGCCCAATATTTAGTTTTTATATTTATAGTATTTATGACCAAAACTATAGGGTATACATCGAATTACTTTTTACAATATGTTTTGTAAGATTTGCTCAGTAATCTTTTCAAAAAGATGATTTTTTTGTGTACACCTCTCATCATCTAATTGAACACTGTGTTCATTTAAATCAGAGGCATCGAAAATGTCATGTCTGGACGTGATAAAAATGTATTTTGTTAAATTGAATGAATGAGTTCAATTCTGGTTATTTGTGTGTATTAAGTAGTTAAGAAATGAAACGTAGCCAAATCTACTTGATCCTATAGCGTGTATATTTCACAATTTCAATAGGCATGCCCTTGCATTAACATACAAGCAGCTTTAAATATTACAGATACCACAAAAATTAATATTCTAAAACATTTTAGAAATCGTTATCTTAGATAAGTTTAACATCTTTATTTGCTTAAAAATGCAAAAGGGATGAGACACAATTTATTCAAACTTATATAATCTTCTCTCAAACAACGTTATCTTCATTTTTATGCTAAAAAGTAACATCAGTTTGAATATATTTCTCACCCTACCTCAATTGTTATGTCGTAAATAGAACTTAAACATTGAAAATATCATTGTTTAACTAAAGTTCTTAATTAAAACAGTAAGAGGTTAAAATGACATGATTCATATGAGTAAGCAACACTCAATTTATCAGCAAGCTTCAAACGGTTCCTTCTGTTTATTGATCGAAAGATTTTAAATGGTAACTTTATTGCTTCAAGAAATACTGTGGATTTAAATCAATTTTGATGATAGGATAATAAGAACTTTTAAACCAGGTTAAATCCACCATTTTCTATATAAGAAACTGCCTGTACCAAGTCAGGAATATGACAGTTGTTGTCCATTTGTTTGATGTGTTTGAGTTTTGATATTGCCATTTGATTAGGGACTTTCCGTTTTGAATTTTCATCGGAGTTCAGTATTTTTTTATTTTACTTTTTATTAACATGAACGTTGTTTGTATTTTTATCATTTGTAATAATTGATTACAGATTAACATCATATTGTGACAAACACGCTATTACCCTGCTTTCCACGCGCTGTTATGCAGTTTACTTTTTTTGTTTTTCCTTTTTCGGACTGTCCAATAAAAAAGTATAGAAAAAACTAGCTCGAACTCAATTAGAAAAGGGAGGAAAATAAAACTGACAAAACCTATCCATGCTGAACACAGTTATATGAGTTAGATATTCAATGTTTATGTTGCATTCTTATTTAATTATTTTGGCCTAGACATTTGAACGCAACTTGTTAAACGGATATAAAACAAAATGAAATTAATCATTTTGTAGCTGAGCCAAATTTTACTATTATGACCAAGATTTTATACAATACAATATGCGTTCAACATGATATAGAGGCCAGTATATACCCTACCTTATCAAAAGCTTTCGGTATGTCACATGATATAAGTGATATTATAGCTTCCTTAATCCACCATTTTCTACGAAAGGAAATGCCTGTACCAAGTCAGGAATATGACAGTTGTTATCAATTCGTTTGATGTGTTTGAGCTTTTTATATTGTCATTTGATAACGGACTTTCCGTTTTTAATTTTCCTAGTAGTTCGGTATTTTCGTTATTTAACTTTATACAGTGATTCACAAATACCCGACATATCCTATAGTGAATTTATATTAGCTAAAGAATGGTAGAGGTAACGAGTTACAACCTATATAATTTGTTAGCTTGAAATATATTTTAAAGAAACACATTGTTTTTTTTTCTACATAGTATTTACTAAATGGTGAAGCTATACGACAGATACGAAACTAAAGTCATCTTAACAAATTACTACACAATCTAATTAATGTCAAAGTGGAATTATTATATAGGGGTTAGGAAAATGCAGTAACAGATAATAGTGTAACTTATGCTTTATTAATAGACAGTAATGAATCATTGCATTTTAACTATAGTGCTTATTTGTTTAAATCTTATGGAAAAACCGTGTAACTGTAGTCCTCTTGATCCGAATTTTAAAATGTGCCGGGACATCGGTTCACTACTGTTGTGACCTTCTTTGATATGGAGGTAGAGTAATTCAAGAGATTTTCGCCATATTGTGACTTCCTTGTTTTTAAAGGTAATACCAAAGTTTTCTTTAAATGTTTGTCCTTTTAGGGAGACAGTGGTGGACCTTTGGTTTGTAGCGTCGATGATGAGATAACGGAAAAGCTTGTGGGCATAGTATCATATGGTCATGACTGCGATGGACACGTACCATCTGTTTATTCGAAAGTGTCTGCTTATATAGATTGGATTAAAAAAACGCTGAATTAGAGAGGTCGATCAGACAACAAAGGCAAGAACGGCAAAAAAGACAGGAACGACAAGAAAGACAAAAAGATAAGAATAACAAAAACAAAAACAATTAGATGAAACAGTTTTAGCTGCGATTTAAATTAAAATTAAACTAAAAAGCTTTAAAAACAATACTAAGTTTTGAACTTGTAAACTAAGATCAAGTTATTTGTTTTGTGAAACAAAATCAGTATCATGCATGAAATTGCAATTCCCCAATGAAATTAATTTTCAAATTATTTTATTTTATTGTTAAACAGCATAAATACTCATACTCAGGAGGAGACACAGTAAGACCATAAATCAACTAGTAGGTACTGAAACCTCTAATATTAACTATAGCTTAAACGTAACCGGTTAGCATTATTTGGTTTTATATGTTAATTGAAGATACCTGAAAGTAGACATTGATGAACAGACAAAGACGACAAGAGATGTGAAATGATATTGGTGTAATGACTACTGTAGTAAATCTTAAGAGAGAATCGAAATATACCAAAGGGACATTCAGAATCATTTGTCTAAAATAAACTGACAACGCCTTGACATAAAAAGACAAAAGACAGACAACAGTATACAAAACACAACAAAGAAAATTATAGACTGACCAACACGAAACCCAATAAAAACCGGGGATGCTCTCAGTTGCTCCGGAATGGTAAGCAGATCCTGCTCCACATGTGGTACCCGTTCTGTTGCTCATGTAAGTACAAATCCGGTGATAGGTTTAACTCGGTCGATCACATTCGGGCGAAAGAATGACAAAACTATGGTGACGACAATTGTAACATATCGTCGTCATCTATTTCAAACCGATCAACCAACTCGTGATGGTATCTTTACACTAAATCCATTGGATGTTGGATGTGTACGGATTGATAATTTTGTCTTAGATGCATGATTTTTTTATTAGTTGTTAGTGGCTTTGAACTAGCTGTCAGATAACTGCGAGTACTCTCAGATCTGTTCCTAATGTCTTTTTGTTTTGGGATGTACAAGTACCCTGCCACGTCCACTTGTATTTTTGTCCATCTGATGAGTTAAGCCTTTTTCAACTGATTTTTATAGTTCGTTCTTATGTTGTACTGTTATATCACTGTCTCAGGTTAGGGGGAGGGTTGGGATCCCGCTAACATGTTTAACCCCGCCACATTATGTATGTATGTGCCTGTCCCAAGTCAGGAGCCTGTAATTCAGTGGTTGTCGTTTGTTTATGTGTTACATTTGTTTTTCGTTCATTTTTGTACATAAATAAGGCCGTTAGTTTTCTCGTTTGAATTGTTTTACATTTGTCATTTCGGGGCCTTTTATAGCTGACTATGCTATAGTTGTTAATTTCTGTGTCATTTTGGTCTCTTGTGGACAGTTGTCTCATTGGCAATCATACCACATCTTCTTTTTATATCTATAAAATTTCGAAAGGATGATATCATCTTCACCACTTTAAACTCTTGGTTTTATAGCTTCTTAATTAGTAGCTACCCTCTATAAAAAATCATGATTGGAAACCCTGGAATATCGCATCAACTAAGAGATAACTAAACATTTAGGCACTGTTGGAATTTTTCTTCTTAGTAATGAAAAGTTTATAATAAAGAAGCTGATACCATCTCTATGTCGCAATGTTTTGTTTTCAACCAACCACCATTTTTAATTTCTAGATGTAGGTCAAGGTGTTAAAAGACTAAGCTGTATCTGTTTGAGGTAAACAAAACAAAATTTACATGAAAATCGTGTGTTTTCAATTCAATCAAGTCCTATGCGACAAAAGAAGACACCGCTAAAATATACCTGCTTTTTCAATGGCCCAGCATATCAAAATTTGGAATTGTAAGAACGGTTCTTATTTTGCTGCATAGAAACAACATGTTTTACACCACTTTGGCGTTTTGAACATAATGCAAAAACAAATCATTGTGAATATGTTGAACGTGATTTTATATATAACTAGTATATTTATATATATAGATATTTATATATATATATATATATATATATATATACTAGTTATAAAATGGCAAATATAAAATTTTCCGATGCAGAACTAATGAAAGGCTTCTTCGTTGGGTGATCTTTATCTATCATTTCAACTGCGTTTTTGAAACGAGCTTGATCAACTGCAAAGGTGTCCTAGTCGAAATGTAAATATATTGACAAAATAGAATTCAGCGTTACTCTCTTGGATTAACTTGAATATCCTTAATGTTTTATTTAAAATCAGGGGAAAATGTTGAACCGCGAATATATTTAGCCACAGAATTCATTGTATGGACATATCTTTGTTGTATAGGTTTCAGATCACCAGTTCAAAACCCTATATAATCACTCAAATTTTTTCAATTTTAAAAGCTTTCTACATATATTTAACATTAAGATTAACTTTATAGAAATCAGGAAATTCTGAATTATATATATATAACATTTCTGTATGACAATTTTCAACCCAGTCCTAAATCGAAACACCACCATAACCTCCGGTTTACTTAAATAAGTATACAATGGAGTGTATCAATCCACAATTTTAATGCAAAATCATGCCTATTTCTCAGATATAAGATACCTGGTTTGGTGTATCCCAATACCGGTAACCAGTACGATCTGGTGTGTAAATAACGATATATTGAAAATCCCCCCCCAAAAAAAAATTAACTCTATATTGTTTTATATATCAAAATTATAAGTTATAATCATAATTGTACCGGTCCCTGAAACATATTCATAGATTTTCATTTGGAATCGTATTTACAAATAAATTTCGTATATTTCTTAAAGAATCAGTAAAACTTCCAATGTACTATTATAATTTATTAACCATCTTACTAAATACTACAATATGTATAGAATGTCTATGCTTTATAAATGGAAAAATTCGACAACTGGTCATTATGAACGGATGTCGAATTGCTACAGCCAGCCATAACGAAATCTAATACATTACGAAATCACACCCGTCCATTACGAAATCACAGCCATGCATTATGAACAGATGAAACGGGATATCGATTAAATCAAAATATCGTTTATTTCTTTAAATAAGTGACAACTTTTAATTTTTAAACTGAATAGCAAGAATGTTCAGTAAAGTAAAATCTAAAACAAGTCATCATCACCAAAACAGAGAATTTTGTCATGAACTCTATTCTTGTCTATAATGTGTGTCCTTTGTTTAATATGCACATAGACAAAGGTGAGCGACACAGGCTCTTTAGGGCCTCTAGTATTGGTGGAGGAAAGTGGTACAACTCAAAGCATTTCTTGTTGTTATATATACCGAAATAGATGGAAACATTACACTGGATGCATTTATACCGACGTCCCATCATTTACAAAGTCAACAGTAGTATACCGCTGTTCGAAACTCATAAATCGACAGAGATAAAAACAAATCCGGGTTACAAACTAAAACTGAGGGAAACGCATCAAATATAAGAAAAGAACAACAAAAAACACAACATTAAAATGTAACACACACAGAAACAAACTATAATATAACAATGGCCATTTTCCTGACTTGGTACAGGACATTTTAGTAAAAATGGTGGGTTGAACCTGGTTTTGTGGCATGCCAAACCTCCCGCTTTTATGGCAACGTCAAACACAACACCCAAACGACAACATCACATGACAGGACCACAATACAAATAAATGGGAGAACATATAGGACAAAGAAACACACGAATAATAGCTAACAAAAGGTACTACAAAGAAACACACGAATAATAGCTAACAAAAGGTACTACAAAGAAACACACGAATAATAGCTAACAAAAGGTACTAGGCTTAAAATTCAATACGCCAGACGTGCGTCTCGTCCACACAAGACCAATCAGTGACGCTCAGATGAAAAAGTTTGAAAGCCAAAACAAGTACAAAGCTGAAGAGCACCGAGGACCAAAACTTCCAAAAGTTGCGCCTAACACGGCCAGGGTTTTCTGCCTGGGACAAGAACATCCTTATTATTTACATTTTCGTGTTTGTTAGAAATATGTGAGAAATGTTGATATCGTTTATGACTTCTATCTATGAATGCTTCGATGTGATCAGGAAAGGTAGAGATGGAATCATTGGCTAGTCCAAAAAGGCATATATTGTTAATATTTATATAGTATAAGATTATTAGTCTTATATCACATTAACTTATCTTATTAGGATAAATTGTAAAGGAAGTTATTCAGCCATGGTTATGCGGGGTTTATAGATATAAGAAGATGTGGTATGAGTGCCAATGGAACAACTCTCTATTCAAGTAACATTTGTAAAAGTAAACCATTATAGGTCAAAGTACGGTCTTCAACACGGGGCTTTGGCTCAGATACCTTTTTTAGATGCATTAGTATATAAAGAGCTGGAAAAAACGTTAATTATGAGTAAAAATAAACATCAAAATAGACAGAGAATTACATAAACATACTTATTCCCACTTGAAGGCTGTGAGATATCGCTTGTCCAAAGAGTTATTGAAGGTTTTGGGTTATTTAGCTGCTAGTGTATATCCTCTGTCGTCTAGTTTTCGTCAAAGTGTGCTTAACGCTTTTGACAATACAAATAACTCTATATAACTAAATGTATTTCTTTAAATTAATTGAAACTACCAGAAACAGATTTCCTTATACCATTTTCATTTATATTCAAATACTTAAGAACAAAATCTAAGTGATAGCACAAAATTATATTCTTATATAAAATTGTAGTATAAATCTAGAAGAAAAAGAAAAATACAATTTGATGGCTACATTCGGAGAAATTGCGCGATCCATTCACTGTCAGTAAGTTTATCTTTCAATTGAATATCGTACGAAAAATTCAAAACAATTTCGATAGTGTAACACAATGAAACATCACATTGGCTACACTTGTAAGCACTGGTGATATCCTATCCTCTTTTGTCTTGACCTTGTTCATCCAACAATATTGACAACATTTTCTGGTACCGGTCAGTATTGGTAAGTGACCAGATATTGTAGCTCTTGGAGTTGACTGGATATATCTACTGGTCCCTAAAACAAAAAATGATTTCATTTTAACACAACATATTTTATGCTTTTTATTATTAATTTATAGTTGACCTATTGTATATAGCATTTGAAAACAAACCTTGGATGGAGAGTTGTCTCATTGGCACTCACACCACATCTTCCTATATCTACCCAGAAAACATAACTCGATCTCTGATGTATAAATTGAAGACAAGATCAGATGAACCGTGTTTAATGAACAAGTACACCAGTGCTCTTGACCAATGAAATTGTAGAATTTGGTGTCTCTTAATTGTGAAGAATCAATGTAAATCATGTCCTTAGTAAGGGATTATCCTATTATGTGGATCTCTTTACAAACAAAGAGTTTCTATAAATGAGTTACAACTGCCCCGAAGTACATTTATCAGATTGAAACTGACATAAAGTTGAATTGAGAAACAAACAAAAAATCTAAATAAGTTGAAGTTTATTCGTGCAGTAAGATTTGTACTTTGAAATGTTATTATGAAAATATCAATCACTTCAAATTACTAAAAAGTAAACAATATCAAAGCAATATAAAAAAAAGAAAAAGATTTAGAATAATAAAAAAAAACCTTCATTTTTAGCTTTCTCTGATTACTGAGCTAGCGGTTGGGAAGAATAGTTATTTCCCATATTCTGATAAAATATATAAAAAACAACAGGAATTGATTTAAGGTTTGAATATATTTGAATCATTTAAAGGCATTTTATTAGAACATTTCCCTGACATAACGAAATAGACTTAGTGTTTGATTTAAAAAGCCGGAACCAAAATGTTGGCTGAGAAATAAAGTTAGTTGTAACTCAATGTATTTATCAAAGTTGTACAAAATTCGAACATGTAAGAGTGTTGGTTTGTTTATAGTTAACACGTGTTTTGTTATTTATAGGAAGGTCGGTTTGAATGGGTTTGAAGTTTCATGCACGAGTGAATTTAGGTACTTTAAAGTCATTCGAGCCATTGCAGTCAAAGTGAACACTAGCACTTTTCCAAATAAATAATATAATGAATTTATATTATTTATTTTCAGATTTGTTGACCACTAGTATGCGGTAACCAGTACCAGCTGAGAATGTTCGGTGTATTTACAAAAAAATGATTTCTTTTAACATATATGAATAATAAAATGTGCACTTGTCTCTGCAAGTGGCGTCTCCCATGTGAGAGTTTGTGGTTATTTGATAAATATTTTATGTTCGTTTGAGTTTACAAATTAGAATATAAAATGTATTTATTGGTTTAAACTGTAAATAAAAAAGGATAATTCCTCGCTTAAATATTACATGATTTACATTCATACTCACAATCAGGAAACATAAACCATTCCTACCTTTTCATTGTACTATAGTGTCACCATACATGTATGTCTATAATGCATTTTTTTTTTAAATATTTCCCAAATAATAAGAAAGTCCTTACATCACTAAAACTAACCCATAAATGAAATGCTGAAAAATGAAGTCATGCATCAATTATAAACATTCAATTTACACTGACAATGAAACCAATTCTTGAATACAACCAATCAAGAGATCATTTAAGCCTTGAGCACTTAACAATATTCTAAGTTTGTAAGAGAATGAATATCCCTTACTTCATGATAAGTACTCGCTAACGCTCGTACTTAATCACGAAGAAAGAGATTATCATTTTCTTACATATACATACAACACATATAGATGACTATGTTATCATATTATCTGAGAAACAGACCTAATCCGGAAAACAAACCATGAATTTGAGTAAAGTTCAGGTTAACCCTGAAAAAGATGTACACCTAATATGATAAGTATTTCAACTCAATTTTCAAATCTTCATGACTAGCAAATCTGTGTGAATTAATAATCATCTGCTTCAAAAATACAAAATGACTATTCAAGCATCTATTTATTTTTCAATCAGTTACTTGAAACAAAGAGCACAACCGCATAGGTGTCAGTCGATCCCGGCCTGCCTCTACATCGGCAACAACGCTCGGCCTGTCTCTACATCGACTGCAATGCCATACACCATCATAGGCATTGTCAACGGCTAGTTCCCACATCTTTTAAAAATCAAGTACCAACTCTCACAGAAGTAGTTCTTCTGTTGAGAGTCTGAGGAAAAGAACAGTAAGCAGACCATGTTACATTACGCGAATATCAACCTACTTCTTATTACAATAAATGGTGGAGGACCCGGGTACAGGAAAGTGTATAAGTACATGCTGTCAGACATACAAGTTTTACACTATGTTCCGTAATTAAGCTTTATTCTAAATTCATTGACACATTCATTTTTCCAGGAATGGAACTTTCAAAACGACATGAAAAACATTTGTCCATAAATTGATAGGTTTATTATATAAAGTTGGGGACTATAGTCAAAATTGACGGCCTATGTGTCACTTGTTTCCGGTTTTGGTGCACCATTTACCATGTGATACACAAAGAAACAACGCCGTTCTGAAGTATATGGATTACAGAGAGCGATGCCACAGGTATCACATTTATAACGTGTAAAAATCCTAAGGCCAGTCCGAGTATGGGATTTCATTATTTTGCAATGTTTGCATGTTTTCTGTTTTCCAAATCCCAGGGAACAAGTCTTTGTTCGGGTGGAATGAGGATATCTTGGTAACTTCCAGCGTCAGATAGCTTCGTGCTTGATAAGGTTTGAGGAAAGATGGATGCATCTGCAAAATAAGGGCTTTTAGTATGAGCTACTTAAACATGGTTGAAAATTCAAGAACTCAAAACAAAACTAAACTATAGTGTTTGCTGAATAACACGTTAACGGCTAATCTATTGACGTAATGGATGGTTACATGTCAACCTAGACCGTATATTTGTACAACATTGAACTCCCAAACCCTTTTCTTAGGTTAATTTAATCAATGAAAATAGTAATGAACAACATATTTACACACTAAAATCTCGATTATAGAAATGTCCAATCTACACCAAGACCTCCGCGTAAAAACCAGCTAAATAACTCAGTCGTGGAGACAGAGTCGAATGTACTAATTAACAGGAAGACTAAATCTGAAAGTTAGTAAAATAGATTTGTTATATCAAGAGATATGGGTCTAGGCCCAACTTTTGATTCAATCGCGAGTAAATAAAGGTCAAAGTAGCTAAACTGTCGTCAATATGTGTTGCCCTCATTGAAATGTACTTCAATAAATCTTGACACGTTGATATAAAACAATTACTGACGTAAGTACTTTTAAATTACCATATAATGTAACATTAGATCTGTTTTTGTTATCAAATTAAACATTTTCTGTACAGTTCAATGAGTTCAGCGATTTCATGAAAAACATCGTGGTTTTGTCTTTGACTGGTAGTATACTGTTGTACTGAATATTAGTACTACCACATAGAATTTCAAAGATATTAAGGAGGCTCATGGGTACAAAAATTTCAGCAAAATTTCAAACATTTGTTTTCGATTACAAATTTTATTTATTACACAATTAGTTCTAACTTTATGACATGGTACAAAATCAACCAAAAATCGATTCGTTTTGGCCCTGATGACTTTTAAAATGTTTATATCATTGAAAAGATCCAAATTATCTCCTTTTGGTGCAAAAACGCCGGTTTTTGCATTAAAAGTGAAATATCTTTTAACTCATCGGTGACCTATATTTTTTACTATTTTTTCAAATAAGCTGTACTTAAACTAAACAATTGTAAAATTTTAGCAATTTCTGTAATTAAGTTCTTTTTAATTTCGATTTACCTTTATTTCTCCGATTAGTCCACCAGAAAAAAGTACATTAACAAAATGCATGCTTCTTTCGGTGGGAGATTGTGAGCTTAAATGAACGGTGACCAAATTTTTTATTTTATTTTTCTATTAAGTATATGATAAAGTTTATTTATAGAAACAAATAGCAAAATCCTATATTTAAAAAAATGGATTTATACCCTCGAGCCCCTTAACATAAAATCACAAAATTCATCTTTTGTTTTTCGCCTTTTTCACGATCATGTCACATTTGTGACGGGCTTAAAGAATAAAGCTGATGCAGTATAACATACTTAAGAATGAAGTATAACGATATCAAGATACGAAACACCATCATGTGGCAGATAGTACACTAAATACTAATAAGAAATTTCCCATCAATCGTATAAATAGTCAAATAGTAACTGACCTATGCACATGCTTACTCTGCGCCTTCTCCAGAAATATTTGTAGTGATGACTTCAACAATAGATAATACTTCTCTTTGGTCTAGTTGTTTCATATAATATGACATATTTGAAAAACGCTCACACGTCAAGCACTCATCACTATCAAGCGGTTGACAAAATATTAAGTCGTTCTGTTCAGTAAAAATGTTCAAAAAGTAAAATCACAAAAATACTGAACTCCGAGGAAAATTCAAAAAGGAAAGTCCCTAATCAAATGGCAAAATCAAAAGCTCAAACACGTCAAACGAATGGATAACAACTGTCATATTCCTGACTTTGTACAGGCATTTTCTTATGTAGAAAATGGTGGATTGAACCTGGTTTTATAGCTAGCTAAACCTCTCACTTGTATGACAGTCGCATCAAATTCCATTATATTGACAACGATGCGTGAACTTCAAGTGCATTCCACATATTGAAAAAATTCAAAATATAGGCAACCAGGAAAAGGGTATTTAATAAATCTGAAATGACCTTACACGTCACAACTCATCACTGCCAAGCTGCGGGTCAAATAATAAGTCATCTGTTCAGCATTACCTGAGTAAGTGTGTGAAGGAAAATTTTGTTTGACGGACAGACGGACAAGGTGAATGCAATACAGCCCTAATTCCTAGAGTTCGGGTATTGCATTTTTGTCAATGGGCCATAAACATGGTCAGATTCACTTCAATTGATATTTTGGTTATAAGACAAAGACTTAATTTCTCTATATGATTTATTTTCACAAGCAATTTTACATGGTTATATAAATTGTTCATGAAAAAAATGAAATTTTGTTCACAATTTCACGTAAAAATTAAATGCAAAATGTGACATCACCAATATCGAACTTTACGGGAAATATTGTTTTGCATTGAGAATTGTATCGTTGTTTGATTATCTGCATGTCCATGATGAATTTCAAGCAAGTTTGACAACAGCTAAATATAAAAAAATCGCATACAACCGATAATAGACTAAAAGTCCGTTTTTTTATTTACACGAGCATGTAAACCCACAACCAAACTTGTAACTAGCTAAATAAAAGAATAACTAGAATTTGACTAGATTTGTCCACAGTAAAAGTTGCAAATGAAATATGTCATTCATTGCCTTCGTCATCTAGCTTTCTTTCTTGAGTTTTAATAAGTATGTCATGATAAGCTTTGAAGCTCATCCTTTCAGACGTTTCAAGTTTACATAACAGAACTTCACATGTTCCACACTTGTGTCGGGTAAAAATAGGCAACCCTGACCTGGTCTTGTTGTTATAAAAACGACAATACATGCATTTCTTTTGCTTATGTCCTTCATTTGACACGCACGGGTGTCCAGTAACTTCGAATGATTTATTTGTGAGGACCATTCCTCGGTACATATCTTTGTAGTAGTCGGTATAGTATGATACTTGCATCTGACCGAGGTCCTCAGTCCGAGGAGATATCTTAATGTGAGTTCCTGAAAGGGGAAAAGAGAGACAAAGAATTAAACACAGAAACTAGCCAAAACTATTTGAATAAATCACACATCAACAGCATGCACCTCACATAAAAGGAGAAAAGTATTAGTAACTGTGAGAACAAGACAGAGTATACAACGAGTATATTTGATTAGAACATGAACACTTTACAGCAGAATAATCAATATGGCTACCATAATTGGCCACTCATGGATGTTGTATTTTAAGAGATTTTTCAAATATTGTGTTATGAATTTGAATCAGATAGCCCGCCATTTCTTATCATGCAAGAGATTCAAATACAACTATTGCCTTAGGAGACATTCAAAGAATCATGATAACTTTTATTTCACGTCCTCAACCTACGAAGAGCAAACAAAGAAAAGAAATTATCATCTTTAAAACTTCAAACCGTACTGTCATACAATATATAAAAGAACAAGAGTTTTGTAGTAATAAGCATTGTGCATAAGTTTTATAACATTTGGTTGAGGCAAACTAAAGTTAGAGAACAGAAACGAATATTTCAGCAATTTTTCCATTTGTAAAGGGGCATAACTCTAGAACGGTAAAAGTGACGACACCAAAATTTACACTTGATCTGTGTTTTGTGGTTATACATTGTGTATAAGTTTCATAACATTTGGTTGTGGCAAACTTAAGTTAGAGAACAGAAACAAATATTTCAGCAATTTTTCCATTTGTAAAGGGCATAACTCTATAACGGTAAAAGTGAGGCCACCAAAATTTACACTTGGTCTGTGTTTTGTGGTAATAAGCATTGTGTATAAGTTTCATAACATTTGGTTGTGGCAAACTTAAGTTAGAGAACGGAAGCGAAAAATTCAGCAATTTTTCCATTTGTAAAGGGCATAACTCTAGAACGGCAAAAGTGAGGCCACCAAAATTCAAACTTGATCTGTGTTTGTGGTAATAAGCATTGTGTATAAGTTTCATAACATTTGGTTGAGCCAATAAAACTATGATATATACTGAGGTATAGAAAACTGCAAATAAATTTTCCTTAATAATTTCTCCCAAACGTATTTTTTTTTTTTTTTTTTTTTTTTTTATGCAAGGATTTTAGTAAAATTATTTTTATCAACCTCTCAATTGACAAACAGTTTTTGATATATAAGAGATATTAAAAAATATGTTTTACACAACAATATGGATATGGACATTTTGAATAAACTTTTGAGCCAAAAGATATTTAACTGATTAAAACTCTTGTAAGTTTCAAATTACATTAGATCGTTTGTTGCATGAAAAATACACTTTATAAATTTCGCATGCCCAGAGGGTTTTTCCTGGATTTACTTTGATCAGGAACGCTCAAAATCCAAACATTTGAAAGCCAAGGATTAATAAATACCTACAAACGTGGGGTGCTATATGACCAAGTCAAGGATGTATAAATACCTACAAACGTGGGGTGCTATATGGCCAAGCCAAGGATTAATAAATACCTACAAACGTGAGGTGCTATATGGCCAAGCCAAGGATTAATAAATACCTACAAACGTCGGGTGCTATATGGCCAAGCCAAGGATTAATAAATACCTACAAACGTGGGTGTTATATGGCCAAGCCAAGGATTAATAAATACCTACAAACGTGGGGTGCTATATGGCCAAGCCAAGGATTAATAAATACCTACAAACGTGGGGTGCTATATGGCCAAGCCAAGGATTTATAAATACCTACAAACGTGGGGTGCTATATGGCTAAGCCTAGGATGTATAAATACCTACAAACGTGGGGTGATATATGGCCAAGCCTAGGATGTATAAATACCTACAAACGTGGGGTGCTATATGGCCAAGCCAAGGATTAATAAATACCTACAAACGTGGGGTGCTATATGGCCAAGCCTAGGATGTATAAATACCTACAAACGTGGGGTGCTATATGGCCAAGCCAAGGATGTATAAATACCTACAAACGTGGGGTGCTATATGGCCAAGCCAAGGATGTATAAATACCTACAAACGTGGGGTGCTATATGGCCAAGCCAAGGATGTATAAATACCTACAAACGTGGGGTGCTATATGGCCAAGCCAAGGATGTATAAATACCTACAAACGTGGGGTGCTATGTGGCCAAGCCAAAGATGTATAAATACCTACAAACGTGGGGTGCTATGTGGCCAAGCCAAGGATGTATGAATACCTACAAACGTGGGGTGCTATGTAGCCAAGCCAAGGATGTATAAATACCTACAAACGTGGGGTGCTATGTGGCCAAGCCAAGGATGTATAAATACCTACAAACGTGGGGTGCTATGTGGCCAAGCCAAGGATTTATGAATACCTACAAACGTGGGGTGCTATGTAGCCAAGCCAAGGATGTATAAATACCTACAAACGTGGGGTGCTATGTGGCCAAGCCAAGGATGTATAAATACCTACAAACGTGGGGTGCTATATGGCCAAGCCAAGGATGTATAAATACCTACAAACGTGGGGTGCTATATGGCCAAACGAAACGGAAAAATCAAATAACCAACTGCGTTTCTATTTTCTTTATACATCGTTGAGAAATGGTAAAAGAAAAAATGTTCGTTCTTGACAAAGTACAGGGCGTCCTAGTTTCTTCTCAAATTCTTTAATCATTTTAAACTCATTATCAGTATAAAACAAAACGATATTACTATCTAAATAACTTAAAGTATATACTGATTAATATCACCATAAAATGCTTCCAAACAAATTTCCCATGGTGGTAACGTTAAAAAACATAATGAAATCGACCTTTTTCATATGTCTTGCTAGATGTAATGTATAGTCCGCATCCTTCTCTAGCCATGCAATTTCATCTTTTGAATAAAAACTACAGAATATACATGTCCAGGTAAACGGGATTGGTTAACTTTAGCAAAGTTTTAAGTTTATGTTTCTCAAAGAACCCAACAGGAGTATGTGAATAGTAACAAACACATTAATATTCAAATATAATAAAGTAACAAAGAAAGGCAGTGAACATAACAGTTATTCATTAACATATATACATGTACTAAAAGTCATAGATTTTGAGGAAATGCGTTTGTAACAGTAATAGTTAACAGCTGATAGTACAAAACTTAGCAACCGTAAAAATAACATTGTAGAAGTCAGAATTACACAACTCATCAAATTTTTCAGTATTATGTTTGGTAATGAGATTATAAGGTAAAAATGATTTTCTTTCCTTATTGAAAAAAGTACAATTAAACAAGTAATTATATTCATCACCTAAATTACTTTTAAGCAGATATAGTATGTCATATAGTTCGTTTTCTCTATTTACAACACAAACAATGTATATCACTGCGCCAGGAAACCAACTTCACGTGACGCCAATTAAGTAGAAACTGCCTCTAATAATATGTACAGTAAGCATAAATTAAAAATCATAGATCATTAACTGGAAAAAGATGTTTCTTACAATTTAATAAAACTAATCTAGCGGAATGAATGAAAAACATTGCAAAATTTCACCATTACCAAAAAACAGCAAAGTGTATGTTTATTTGTGGAAAAGCATGTTATCATCAGACATCCTGATTACCGGGAAAAACACCTTTATGATACAGAGCTTCATGATACAAATAAAAACACTTCCGACTGCCACGACAAAGTGGTATGTTACACGACTTGCATTTATATCTTGTAAATATGTCCCATCCATTTTTAGTCTTGGCACCAATCTTGATACAGTACTGGCAGCGCTTGTGGTTACCATCTACCAACACTGATATGTGATCTATAGACATGGGCACTGACATGCTACTAGGGTCAAGTAATCCATCTACAAAAGAAACCATATTTTTATTATAAAACTAAGAGTTTACAGATGTTGCAATATCGTGTACAAAAACAAATACATACAATTGTTAATAATTTGTGATTACAAAAGAATGTTAATTTTGAGAATTTGATAAAACCTACTTTGAAATAATAATATAAAAATAAGAAGATGTGGTATGATTGCCAATAAAACAACTCTCCATCAGAGACCAAATGAAGTCGAAGTTAACAACTATAGGTCACCGTACGGCCTTCAACAATGAGCAAAACCCATACCGCATAGCAAGCTATAAAAGGCCCCGAAATGACAAATGTAAAACAATTCAAACGAGAAAACTAACGGACTGAGTCAAAAATCTTGTATCTTTGATGGTTATTTTACCCCAAAAAAGTGGTACGAGCAAAATCGATTCATCCATAATTATTCGTGAATCCTGAATCGTTTTATTAATCTGTAACTCTTTACCTTCTACAAATATAAATAAAATAGTATCAAACATCAAACAAAATAACCATCGGCATCTAGCTAGAAATCAACAAACGGGTCTTAAATAAAAGATAAGAGTCAATGCCAAAATGTGTTGAAAAAATCTAAAAGGTAAGTAAAAACAGACAATTCACTGACAACTTTTCTGCCTTTAGATCGCAACATTAAGAGTTTTGGGGTTAAATTAGTGTTTGAGTGATATCTTTCCATTGGAACAAAAACCGTATACGAATAAGCTCTTAAATGAATAATCATGATATCATTGTTCTTTTAGTTTTAATGTAGACTAAATAATTTTTGTAGACTGCTGTTGTTTTACACCATAAAATAAAACTACAAATAATAATGCATCTTAGAATTAGAAGTAGTTTATCTGTTATAACAATTAACATATTTACTCAGATTCAAGGTATATTTAAATAATATATTAGCATATATGCTGGCCATTTTCATGAAGAAAAAAACAGTCAAATTATTAACATTAGTTGTCAATATAATACTTCCATGATTATAGTTATAAATGATCGACTATTCTTAGTCTTGACTCGGTACACGCAGTTGCCAAATGGAAGGGTTGGTAAATTATCATTAAGTTATGTTAAACCTTCATATTTTATAACGGTCACTTTCAATTCCGTTTTATTTATGAATCTGTGGCAAAATCATGTATGCACTTACAGTTGCATAACTTTATTTAATCATTCTTGTACAAGTACATTCCCGAAATCATTCATAGTCTTAATGAACTATTGCGTAACTTACTTTCTAACATATTGCTTATGGTATTGTCATGAACAGTGCAACACAATATTGCCAAGTTCAAATTTAAAAGTTAACGTGTACTCAAAATTTCAATCAAGATAAACCATGAAACATTTTAGATTAGTTTTAAAGTGTAAAAAGGGTGATCTGTAATACTTACCAAACAAATACAATTTAGACGTAAAATTCAAAACTAAAGGTGTAATTTAAATCTATAGTATAAGAATATAAGAATCTGTAGATATGTAACCAGAAAGAATGATGAAAATGATAGTAACTACACTTGTTTTCTTTATCAATATTATAAAGATAGATTTTTGAAAATGCTTGTACCAAGTCAGGAAAATTCCAGCTGTTTTTCACTTGTTCAGTTGGTATATAGCGTTTGATTTTGTCAGTTTTTATGGACTTCCCCAATATGCCTTGGAATTCTGTATTTTTGTTTAACATTTTTATAACCATAATAGGACTGGTCCCAGAAACATATGCATAGATTTCAAATTGGTACCATATTTCAACTTTTAATTACGGAAGCCCATTTAGGACCTCCCAAAAAATATAATTTGAATTCGAAATCACGAATTTAAATCGTTATCACGAATTGTATAATTCGTTATAACAGATTAAATTTGTGATAACGAATTGGTGGAAATCGTTATAACAGATTTTGTACTTCGTAATTACGAATTAAATTCGTTATCACAATTTTTGTAATTTGTTATAACGAATTAAAATCGTTATAACGAATTGTATAATTGGTTATAACGGATTATATTCGTGATAACGAATTCGTGAAATTAGTTATCACAGTTTTTTTTTGTAATTTGTGATTTCGGATTAAAATTCATTATCACAAATTTTAGCTCACCTGACCCACAGGGCTAAGTGAGTTTTTCTCCTCACTTTGCGCCCGTCGCTATTCATTAACTTTTATAAAAATCTTCTTCACTGAAACCTTTTGGCCAAATTGAAAAAAAGCTTGGCCACAGTCAATTTAGTTTTAACGCATTTTATTTGCAAATTTAGCAAAAGGGTTTGGACACACACTGAAACAACATTAGTGGCATCATCATTGCTTGCAGGTTTGAGTGCTCTCATTGTTCAATAACAAATAGTAATTAGGGATGTTGCTTGATTTTTGTTTTTGTATAGGTGTCTTACTCAAGAACGTTGATCTGTGTTTTGTGGTAACAAACATTGTGTATTAGTTTCATAACATTTGGTTCAGGTAAACTAAATGTAGAGAACGGAAACGACAGATTAAAAGCACTTTGGAATTAGGGATGTTGTTTGATTTTTGTTTTTGTATAGGTACATAACTCAAGAACTGTCAAAGTGACGCTACCCAATTTCAAACTTGATCTGTGTTTAGTGGTAATAAACATTGTGTATAAGTTTCATAACATTTGGCTGAGGCAAACTAAATGTAGAGAATGGAAATGACAAATTTAGCACTTTGTCCATTTAGAAAGGGGCATAACTCAAGAACGGTAAAAGTGACGCCACCCAATTTCAAACTTGATATGTGTTTTGTGGTAATAAGCATTGTGTGTAAGTTTCATAACATTTGGTTGAGGCAAACTAAAGTTAGAGAACGGTAGCCAATTTTGGGAACGTACGCGACTGACGTACGAGACGGAGGAAGGAACTAGAGTTACACTTAAAGCTCCCTTCGCCTAGCGGCGGGGCATAAAAAATGTGTTTAATCCTCATAATTCATAACCGATACATTTTATTTATTATATTCTATTTAAACTCTTTTTATACCGGCGATTTCCTTCGTGTGTATCGCCCATGAATATATTTTACACAGAGGCAACAGATCTGAAGTAGTTTCGGCAACATGGTTTTTCGAAAGCGTATAACCTATGAAAGAAAATCTAACATACTAATCACATTCAAGTATTTGTTGATATACTAAATATTTAAGAATTATAGGGTAATTATAAAACATAGTAGGAGTGCGTGTAATTCAAAAACAAACAAAAGATATAAAGAAGAAGAAAATTGAATATAATATGCAAAAGTGTATAAGGATAGTCTGGAGTGAAGTGAAGTGAGAGAAATAAATTAGGGTATCTACTGTGGAGAATGTGTGCGAACAACATGGCCGACATGGCCAAATAGAATTTTAATAAGAAATAATAGACACTATTACATTTTTTTTTTCTTTTCCATTAGGGTTGCACTTCATGCAAGGCGGTTGCGGAGCGAATGCCGGAGAGACTTTTAACAAACACTTTCTCCATTTTTATGATTCAATGAATTAAATGGCAGTCAGAAGAAATTCTTGATTTAGATTTAGATCTATTAAGCTTCCATGTGATTTTTTGTTCCAAAAGCCTCACTTATTTAATCATGGAATAAAAAAAGACTTTGTTTTAGTTATCCCCACCTTAAATCCCCCACTGTTTTCTGTTGAAAGAATCAGCATAAACATATATGAAAGAAGCTTACATGTAAGTCTTGTAAATATCTGATGTTAATAATCAATATGATAAAGTTGTGGCATGATTGCCAACTATCCACAAAAATATCAAAGGACAAAGATTGTAGTTATTGCAGTGACGACGAACAAGACATACAAGAACAACTTTCACTTGAAACCACAATCCAGTCATCTTTCCCTCACAAACGAATGCGACTTGCCATGAGGAATACAAACCCTTCTTTTTATTTCAAACTTACATATTTGGCTAAGTTTCAGGGTTAGATAATTTATCTTGAGGAATTCCGAAATTATGTTATCCAAGAGTATTTACACACTTCTTGTTGGTATAATTAAACCAGGTATATAGCCTAGAAATCATGGAACCTAACGCTTTTGCAAACTGTTGTCAAGATCTTAATCAACAGACATTATTATATTCAGGCAAACTTAGATATATTTACATATGAATTTTTACAATACTTTTACAATAAATATAAAGAGATGAAAAAAAAGAATTTTAATTCTTTTAGCTTAACTTTGGCACAGTTCAATAGATTTTAATGAAGTAGCTAACTACTTAACTAAATAATATGTTATAAAATTAAAAGAAAAATATTAAAACAAAAACTACGTCATAATTATTTTCTTTCAGTCGGATGTCTTCAAATTGTGGTGAAATCGAGCAGAAATTTTGATAAAATAAGGTTTGGCTCCTCCCCTTTCCCCTGGATCCACTACTGGGGCGGTTTTTTTTTTTTTTGTACTTCAGTAGTGAGCCAGAAGAGGTCCATTTCTGTTTTATTGCATTGGGAAGATCTTCTGGCTCTCTTCTACCTCTTCCTTTTAAATAGGTACTTTAGACGGCGGAAGCACATAACAAACATGGCGTCGCTTAGTCTAAATGACATTGATAAATTTATGAATGCAGATATAATGGAATGTGAGCTGTGTGATAAACATTTTTATGGTATGGCAGCCTTAATAGGGCATCCCTGTAGGGACGATAAACTGGATTAATATAAGAACTTCACTACACAGTAAGGGGACGACTATTTGATATTCTGGGGAGTGGAGGGGGCAGGAGGATTTTGTGCGGATTTATTATTCATTTTAATCTGTCGCTAATCATGACTTTTTTCAGCTCTTACCAGGCCACCATATATTTAAAACCCTCCTGTCCTCCACGCCACCCCAAAAGATAATAAATATCAAATGGTTTTACCCTTATTTAACACAAGTTTAAATTGATTGATTGTTGGTTGCTTATTTTCAACGTCCAGTGACAAATATTTCATGCATGTTCAGGAAAACACGAGTTTAAAAGTCAGGTATATAATATAAAAATAAGGAGATGTGGTATGATTGCCAATGAGGCAACTCTTCATCGGAGTTCAAATGAAGTGGATGTAAGCAATTATAGGCAACCGTACGGCCTTCAACAACTACAAAAACACATACCGTGTAGTCCGCTATAAAAGACCCCGACATGAAAAATGTGAAACAATTCAAACGAAAAAACTACAGCCTAATTATATATAACAAAACAATTTACAAAACATCAAATACGAGTCGACAGACATGAACCAACGGCAACCACTGAACTACAAGCTCCTGCCTTTGGACAGGCACACAAAGAATATGGCAGGGTTAAACATGTTCGTGAGCGCTCAACCGAGACACAAAAACAACTAACATTAAGACAATCCAAAGCAACTAACACTGAAATAAGTCTTGTTCTCCCAGACTAAAGTATCAATCAGTACACAACCAACGGATATAGTCATAATCAATCTGAGAAACGCCACGACCTTGTATACCTTGTATACATATATACATATACAATTAAGGTTTTCTAATATCTTTGCTTTATACAAAAATAATCCAGTTTGGTTACTTTATTGTGGTTGATTTTCATATGATAAGACATAATCTTTCGATCAGTTTAATTGAGGTCTGAGCTGCATGGCATGGTAGTATATGCCAGTTGTCCTTTGTTAATTTATGTTGATTATTGTCATTTTGCTTAGTTTCTTCTGTTACCTTGGACAGTGGTGTAACAGTACAACATCCCACTAGTAACTAGACTTACAATAGTTACTGAAGACCCACATTATCATTATTTAAATTAGTTTTCAAGTTGTGACCATTTGAAATTGTTTTTACAATTTTCCTTAGACTTCTGTAGTAAAAATTGTTTTTACAATCCTACGTTCTATTTTAGCCATGGCGGCCATGTTGGTTGGATGGCAGGGTCATCGGATACATTTTCAATCAAGATACCCTATTGAAAATTGTGGCTAGGCTTAATTCTATTTGGCCCAGTAGATTAAGTAGAGAAGATTTTGTAAAGATAGATCTTAACCTGATGAACATGATTGCAAACATTTACTAAAAATTGTTAAAATTGACAATAAAGGGCAATAACTCCTTAAGGGTCAATTGAAAATTTTATCATATCGACTTATTTGTGGATCATACTTTGTTCAACATTATTGCTGTTTACAGTTTATTTCTATCCATAATAATATTTAAGATAATAACTGCCAAATAAATCAAATGGTATTGGACCTTCTTAAAAATTTTATAGAGATCTGCAAAAAATTTGATTTCAATCTTTAATATATAAAAAATTAACAGCAGAAAACCTTAACAAAATTTAGACTGAGTAACCACAGTTTGAGAATAGAAATTGAGATACATGAAAGAAAAGTAAATATTATTTAAGGAAAACATGAAATTTTGTCAAGAAATGAAAGGCTCTGTCAACACTCTGCACTGAATATAAAAAATGCTCCGCTGGGCACAGCTTGATACGACCGCAGAGGTCGAACCCTGAACAGTTTGGGGCAAGTATGGACACAACATTCAAGCTTGATACAGCTCTGAATTTGGATTGTGATTAAATATTTGACACAGCATAGGTTTCTGACTCAGAATGAATGTGGTCTAAGAACTTAAAAAATTTTAATTTACCTATTATGGTCCAATATCCAAAATCTAAATACATGGTTAGATTCAGCATATCAAAGAATCCAAAGAATTCAATTTTTGATGAAACCAAACAAAGTTTAATTTTGGACCCTTTTGACCTCAATGTGGACCAATTCAATAACGGGGCCCTAAAATCAAAAATCTAAATACATGGTTAGATTCAGCATATCAAAGAACCCCATATATTCAATTTGTGTTGAAATCAAACAAAGTTTAATTTTGGACCCCAATTTGGACCAACTTGAAAACTGAGCCCATAATCAAAAATCTTAACACATGTTTAGATTCAGCATATCAAAGAACCCCAAGAATTCAATTTTAAGAATCTAAATACACGGTTAGATTCAGCATATCAAAGAACCCCAATATTTCAATTTTTGATGAAATCAAACCATATCATTATTATTTGCTTTTATATATAGATCAAAAATAACCAACTTACAATGGAAAATTTTAAAGAAAACAAAAAGAAAAAAAGGAAACCCCCCCCCCTTCCAAATTTTGTGAACCCCCTTATGATTCATCACCCCAAACTAAATCCCAGCCTTCCCTTTGTGGTATGGTACCTTGCAGTACAATTTCAGAGAGATCCATACACTTGAACACAAGTTATTGTCAGGAAACTAGAAAAAATGCTTATTTTTGGCCCCTTTTTGGCCCCTTATTCCTAAACGTTTTGGGCAATTACCCCAAACTCAATTCCAGCTGTCCCTTTGTGATATAGAATCTTGTAGTACAATTTCAGAAAGATCCATACACTTACACACAAGTTATTGTCATGAAGCTAGAAAAATGCTTGTTTTTTGCCCCTTTTTGGCCCCTAATTCCTAAAATTTTAAGGCAATTACCACCAAAATCAATCCCAGCATTCCCTTTGTGATATGGAACCTTGTGGTACAATGTCAGAGAGATCCATACACTAACACACAAGTTATTGTCTGGAAGTTACAAAAATGCTTATTTTTGGCCCCTTTTTGGCCCCTTATTCCTTAACTGTTTGTACCATAACCCCCAAAATCATTCCCAACTTTCCTTTTGTGGTATTGAACCTTATGGTAAAATTTCATAGAGATCCATTCATTTAAACTAAAGTTATTGTGCGAAAACCAATGTGTCTTCGGACGACGACGACGACGACGCCAACGTCATACCAATATACGACCGCAAAAAATTTTTGCGGTGGTATAAAAATGACCTTCATTTTGTGTTAGAGTGCCCTATATATATTGCTTGCCATGACTAGAATTGTCAAAAAATTGTATTTCAAAAATTTCCAAACATAAATTTAGAAAATCTCCTTATCTGGATAATGACATTTTAGTCTATATCTAAATTTTTTTTTTAGACCAAACAGGGAAAAATAGACAAAAGTTGAGATAAAAATAATAGAGTTATCCCTCTTTGTACTGGCTGTCTTCTATCATGTACTTATTTTTATAATCATATTTCCATATTTGATCTAAATCATATTTTATTATTAGCAATCAGTATGTATGTTTGTATGCATTTGTTGTGTGTGTATATTGTATGAACTTTGTGATTTGTGTTGATTATATGCTCTTTATGGGCCCTTTTGATTAGGAATAAAGATATGTGTGAATTTACCCATTTACATAACTCATAAAAGTATTAAATAGAAAATGACATCATAGTCATGGCTAAAAAAAGAAAACATTGATCAGCAAAATTTAATAGTAATATCTAAAAATAAATTCCTTCATCAGCATTTAATATAACTTCTAAAAATAAATTGACAGCTAATCACCTCAAGAGAATACAACATTTCTTTATAATAAAACCATTGAGAACTTAAAATTGGTTATAGGATTTGAATTTATACTCAATGTTTTGCTTTTGTGCGATACACTATGCTGTTGCAAATTGCCCCCTCCCAAAAATTAAAAAAAATACCCCCTTTTTTTATTTGTGCAATACACTATGCTGTTGCATATTGACCCCAAAAAATCTGAAATGAGAAATTGTCCCTCCACAATTTCTTTTTACCCCATTTTTTTCACCTCCCCACCCTTTTTCCAAACCCCCAAAAATCATGTTTTAACCCCTTTTTTTTGCAAAAATATTTTAAAAATGTTTTTATTCCCTCCTTTTATTGAAAAAAATATATGAAGAAATTTTCTTTTGAATTTCTGAAAACTGAAATGAGAAAAATTGTCCCCTCCCACAATTTCTTTTACCATCCCCTCCCCATTTTCTTTTCACCTCCCCACCCTTTTCCGAACAAAAATTCAAATTCTTTCTCTCAAGATATGGTCATAATCTCAATTCAAATTTCCATTGAGTTTGCAACCATAATTACCCATTTAAAAACATCATAAAAGTCTTAAAATAGAAATTGAATCACATAACCATGGCTAAAATCAATATTCCTTAATCATCATACTTCTTAAAGTAAATTGACAGCTAATCACCTGAAGACAATACAACATTTCTTCAATGTAAGGGATCGTCCTGAATATGCATGAAATATTTGCCACTGGACGTTAAGCAACCAACAATCAATCAATCAATGTAAGGGAGGTAATCAAAACATATTATGTCCATTAACCAGGAAACCCTTGTTTTTACCCCTTTTTTGCCCTTAATTCCTAAATGGTTTGAGCCATAACCCCCAAAGCCAATTCTAACCATCCCTTTGTCGTATGGAAACTTGTGGTATAATTTCAGAGAGATCCATAAACTTAAACACAAGTTATTGTCTGGAAACTAAAAAAATGCTTATTTGTAAAAGTTAACGACGACGGACGACGACGGACGTTAAGTGATGAGAAAAGCTCACTTGGCCCTTCGGGCCAGAAGAGCTAAAAATATGGGAATAGAAACAGAAATTTTGAGATATAACGTATTGTTATTGAAACAACAATTTGGTACCTAAATTCTCTCATCCCTCGAAAATATATTGGTTTAACACCGTCTTGAAAAATATAAATGTGCGTCATAAGATATTAATGAATACTGGTTTAATTTTGTGTGATATAGTGTATCAATACCACACTGTTAAACCTGCTTCAACCCAACTCTTTCACTAGAAAGTACCAGTGCTATACCACGTCAGTACTGTGATGGATAATTGCCAATTGTGCTAAAGAGATATACATAAATAATGATTATTTTTTGTTTGTTCCAAAAGTAGCCGGTATATATGGACACTAATTTTAGTTTCCAAAATATCACTTGAAAATTATTATGTAGTGGGAATATTTCGATTATACAGAGACCCAACAATACAACCCAACCGAAAGATTAAACTAGAGGCAAACATATGGCCTCTAGTATAGACAAGTGCCTCGAGTCAACGTGTTGTGAATAGATTTAAAGAGTTAACCAAGATCTGCATTCAGCGCCATATTACTTTGAAAATATTACACAGCAAGATGTAAACAAAGACAACTACTGACGAGGTTCCAGAGTCGAGACAGGGACTTATTATGCAAGGTTAAAATCACGAGTACTCAGTCTAGATCAATATAATAATAAAAGGTACAAAGGTCGGCATACAAAACAAAATAATTCAGACACCTCTCACTTTAATTTTCTATCACTAGTTGGTTGATTGTCAAACTCAAAGCATCGTCATATATCTTAAAAAATTGATTGATTGATTTTTTTTTGTGTGTGTTTTCCGCCACTTTCAGCACTATTGGCTATTTAGTGGCGGTCATTTTTGTATTGGTGGAGGAAGCCTGAGTGCTCGGAGAGAGCCATCGATAGCAAAGACGACAATATCATAGCTTCAAATAAAAATAATACTAGACCATATTGCAACGAAGAGATCGATCACAGTACTTCCAAGTAGATTGTATACAGCAACGTAATGAGCTGTGCAGTAAAAACAATAAGTTTTGAACCAATCAATTGTTTGATTGTGGTTTATGCAGACCAACTGCATGCAAATGGTACACCTCAAAGCACTTCTTATTAGAATATCCACAAAAATAGAGAGAAACATTACATTGGATGCTTTTATTTCGGGTAAAGACGTCCAATCCATTTTTTTTTTTTAATTTTTTTTTTTATTTTGGTTTTTGTTAGTGAACAACATTTACAGAGTTTTTTACTGTCATCTATTAATGCTTTGGTTTGTGCTCGTGAAAAGCAGAGGTGGTTTGATTGACAAGACTTAGTCCTAACAGAAAAAGAAAGAACATATTACTAACATTTATATAGTATTAGATTAATTGCGAAAAGTCTTATATCATATTACATGTTATTCGAACCTTATCGAATTAAGAACAAGTAATTCAGCCATGGTTATGCGGGGATTACGTTCGGTAAGATACTTCAATTTCTTCAAATGTATTCGTATATATAGTAATAATAAGCTGAAATATAAGACGTTTATTACGAGTGAAAATCAACATCAAAATAGGTAAAAGAACTATATAAACAAACTCTTTCCACTTGAAGACTGCTTGTCCATAGAGTCATTGATAGTTTGGATGATTTAGTTCCTAGTATATATCCTCTGGTTGTCTAGTTCTCGTCAAAGTGTTATACCCGCTTTTGACAATACCAATAACTCTATATAACTAAATGTATTGCTTTAAAATTGAATGAAACTATTATTCATATTCAAATACTTGAGAACAAAAATCTAAGTAATAGCACAAAATTATATTATATAAAATTGTGGTAATCTTTATAAAAAAAAACACGACAAAATTTAAATTTGATGGCTACATTCGGTGAAATTGTGCGACCCATTCAGTGTCAGCAAGTTTATCTTTGAATATCGTATGAAAAACTTCAAAACAGTTTCGGTAGGTGTAACACAATGAAATATCACATTGGCTACACTTGTAAGCACTAAAGATATCCCATCCTCTTTTTGTCTTGACCTTGTTCATCCAACAATATTGACAGCGTTTTCTACTACCGGTCAGTATTGGTAAGTGACCAGATGGTATGGTTCCTGGAGTTGACTGGATATTTCTACCGATCACTGAAACAGAAAATAATTGCATTTACTATTCAACATACTTTGTGGTTTTTTTTAACAATTATCATTTGGATATAATATATAGTTGACCTATTGCATATAGTTTTTAACAAACGGACCTACCCACGAAACTTAACTTGATCACTAATCTATGAATTGAGGTCAAGATGACATGAACCGTGTTTAACAAACAAGTACACCTTACAATCATTCCATACCACACATACTGTACTGTAGTATCTGAGAAACAGACCTAATCCGAAAACATTACGTTTACCAACAAACCATGAGGTCAAGGTCAGGTGAACCCTGACAAAAATGTACGTTTTATATGATAGGTATTTCAACTCAATTTCCCAATCTTGAAACTAGAATAACAAAACTCAACTCAATTTCCCAATCTTGAAACTAGAATAACAAAAGCTATCTGCTCAAAAATACAAAATGACTATTCAAGTCGGATCATTCATGCCGATTTATTATCTTCCTTTATGGATATTTTGCTTATTATAAAGTAACCAACTTTTTCGTTTTTGTATATTTATTTTTTTTTTTCTTTCAATTACCTTAAACAAAGAGCGCAAAAATAAAACAAATAGTTTTCACTTATTTAGGTCTGAGTTATGCCGCTTTGTCTGACGAACATCACTTTTGACAACTTAAAATATGTTTACAAAACTTAAAACACTGTAAATGAAACAGTAATCACCATCAGTGGCGGATCCAGAGGGGATCCGGGGTAGGTCCCCCCTTTTTAAACGATCAATGCATTTGAATGGGGATCATATAGTTGGAACCCCCTTTTATCCTGGGTTGGGACCCCCCTTTTAAATTGGCTGGATCCGCCCTGATCATGAAGAATGTTCTTTTGCAAGCAAGATGAGAAAAGTCCCAAAATCTACATTAAAAACCAGGGCGTTAGTTAGATCTGATATCTTTTCCGTCCATGATAATTCAAATGGTCGAACCATCAGTGAAGCGGGTAAGGGCAATTCAAAATACATTTGTCGTATAATCGATATACAACTTCTTAAAATTTAATGCACTATATTTACTTGTCAGATATACTACATCTTAAACTTTATTTTATTGGGTGCCGTAATAACGATTTAGCTGCCATATAACTATGTGTTATGTCATTAAAACGATATATTGACCAAATGTTTTATAACGCGGTATGTTAATTATAAAAATAAGGAGATGTGGTATATATGATTGCCAATGAGACAACTATCCACAAAGTTCAAATGAAGTGGGTGTAAGCAATTATAGGCAACCGTACGGCCTTCAACAATGAGAAAAACACATACCGTATAGTCGGCTATAAAAGGTCCCAACATTGAAAATATGCAACAATTCAATTGAGAAAACTAACGGCCTTATTTATAACAAAACAGTTTACGAAAAAAATATGACATACATAAACCAACGACAACCACTGAACTACAGGCTCCTGATTGGGACAGGGACATAAAGAATGTGGCGCGGTTAAACATATGTATGAGCGCTCAACCCTTCCCTATCCTTGGACAGTGGTATTACAGCACAACATAAGGAACAAACTATCAAAATCAGTTGAAAAGGGCTTCAAATCGATACAAAGCAGAAAAACATCTAACCCATTTTTAAGTCGAAATGAGTTCGCTTCACATATTATTAACAATCTCAAAAGTCTGATTGTGTGGTGAAATTTCATACTCTCTGCACTTGAAAGTATCTGTTCTAAGAACTCTTTGAGGAGTACATAGTTGACCTGTTGCATAATAAAAAGAGACATTTGGTCCCGAATCTGTTCTAAAATCAAAGTTATTTCAAACGGTCCTTGATTTGCAGAATCAAATGTTAAATCTATGGATATTACTAAAGCATATCCGCTTTGGTTTAAGATATAAACTTTTAATGGATTATACAGCCATAAAAGGACAGTAAAATAGTAAATTTTTGCATAATTTTGACTATTTGAGTATGTGAAGAAATAATGTAGAGCACAACCATCGCGAAAAAGATATTCATACAGATTATGTATTTATCTATTCAATGTTTATAATATTAATTTAGACGACGCTTATGCTTTATGTTAATTTGGCTAAAATGTTCCTGAAATTAGAATTGAGAATGGAAACGGGGAATGTGTCAAAGAGACAACAACACGACCAAAGAGCATAAAACAGCCCAAAGTCTTCATCGCAGCGAGAAAATCCCGCACCCGGAGTCGGGATTTATCTGGTCCCAAAACAATAATGTATACTAGTTCATCGAAATGAACGCCACACTCAACTCCGAAACATATAATTGAACCAAAATTAAAAAAAAAAAAAATACAAAACTAACAATGGCTACAGGTTTCTGACTTGGGACAGGTGCAAAAATGCGGCGGGGTTAGATATGTTTTGTGATATTTCAACCCTCGCCCTATACATCTAGCCAGTGTGGAACAAAAAAACACACAGCAATACGCACAGTAAAACTCAGTTTAAAAGAAGTACGAGTCCGATGTTAGAAAAGGTAACAGAGGAAACTAAGCAAAATGACAATGATCAACACAGAATATTTTTGCTAAAACTCTGAAAAATGTCCCTTTTGAAATCACTTGACTGACATCAGTCATATTTTGTCATCAAGGCTTAGTCAATATTCACATTTTGCAAAAGTCTTTCTCCCGAAGTTGGATTTTGTTTATTAATATTGGTATCATGCAAATTTTGAGGACCTTATATACATAAAGCGTATCCTCTCTTTTCTGGCAGCATTCAACATACCCCGCTTCCAGTGGCAATCTAAATATCATGCAGGGTCCTTCATTAATATTTCCTAACTTCTTTTGCGTTTTATAGACAAATACACAAGAAGAATTGTCTAGCAACCCCAAAAACTGTCTCAGATTTTGCTATCAAATTACAACTAGCAACTAGCAAAAATGTTTCATACGGGGAACATATTGGACTGCACTGTATTTTCGTTTCTAAATAACCGCCACATGTAAGAATTTATAGTGTGCCAAATATGGAATAATGTACCTCAAACACTTCATATCAACTTTTGATTATGTGAATTTTAGTAATGATTAACAGTAGACCTACTGGTCAATTATATAGAGAACACAAGCCGTGCCCCTATTTATCAGTAGCTAACAGGGTCGCAGGATTGTACCAGCATGGTTATCCATGGATGCAAATATAGATAGAAAAACATACACCCATCCAGTCAGGATTCTACTTCGTCAAAATTATCTCCCCATTACGCCAGCTAATTTTTACAATCGTAAAAATAGAAGCCATGCATTGTATGGATGACGCGCTGTTAATTTAGCTCTTGAAAATCGATAAATTTATCCACATAGCACCATTGCGATCCTTATATGCAAGCTATATTTTAAAAGACAAATGTATCTACTAGCTATTGAGCATCATTCAGTGTACATTTCTGCATTTAGTCAACTTATAACTATTGTCTGATTGGTTGTCAGGGGGAATTTTCGAAAGTTAAAAAAAATAATTTAAAAATTCTAATTAAATATTTCGTGGAAAAGCAGACTAAAAATTTAGAGGTTGAATACTAATAACTCTAGATAACATACACACAAAATGAAGTTTTTTTGAAGTTATGCATTTTTAAGATCAAGTTGTAAAGCCTGTTAAGTACTTTTAGTAAAAATGTGTTATTCGAACACACCTACTCTGTTGTTATGACTCATTAGAAAGGTGTTGTGAATTTTAAATGTTATTGAATCAACCTGTAGCCTTAATATATAAAAATAATAGAATCTGAAGCGAGATGATGTATCAAATAGTTTTACTTTACACGTTTTCAAGATAGAAAAGTCAACTCAAACACGCCCGAACACAAAAAGGTGTACTCGACTTTCTCTTTTCGGTGCAATTATTGCCCATTTTAGGGGGTTTCCCAAATAACTATCGCTGGGGGGAGAGATGCAACTTAATGCTTTAACAAGACCAATCTATTATCTTTCTGTGATTTTTTTTTTTCGCGAAATTTATGCTTATTCACAAAAAGATCCACATGTATTTGCACCTACCAAAATCGACTGTTTTATGAAAATGTGTAGACCTATAATTTAAAAGTTTACAAATATCTCGAAGCTCCATACTATAATTTAAGTAAGAACACATATATAAGATGCATAAAACCATCACCTTCATTAAACTTTTAAAGCCCATAGAAACAGGTGTCAGTTGCGGATTCAGGGGTGGGTTGTTTTGTTTTTGTTTTTTGTTTTTAGGGAGGGGGGGTTCCGGGCTTGGAACCCCCCTTTTTTGACGATCAATGCTTTTGAATGGGGACATTATGGTTGGAACCCCTTTATTATGGGTTGGAACCCCCCCTTTTTTTTTAAATGGCTGGATCCGCCCCTGGGTGTAAACAATTCAAATATACCTATTTGGCCTTTTTTTATCTACTCTAATAAAGACTTCCATTTTTTTTTTTTTTAATTTCAACTGGGTATCCGCCTGTATCATCATGTACACACAACTATAAAGCTATATCTTTAATAATCGTAATTACCTATTACATTTAAAATTTGTTACAAATCTTTTGTAAAGCATTACAACATATTGTTATTTGTTTTCTTTTTTAATTTAGTACATTAGAAATGAAAATGTATACAGTAGAAACGAAAATGTATACAGTAAAAATAAAAATGTATACAGTAGAAATGAAGAGTTAGCTCAATAGCTAAACGCATTAGCCTTGATTGATTGATTGTTTGTTCCTGACATCACTGAAACTTGACATTAATAAATTGTTCATGAAAATTTTCAAAACAATTACGGGGAGTTTGAATTCCCGAGCACAATGGAATTTCGCATTCTTTACACTTATATCGAGTGAGTATATCCCAGCCTGCTTTCGTTTTACATTTTGTTAATCTACAGAAGTGACAACGCTTCTCTTTCTTGTCACCAATAGAAACAAGTGTATGTTGAGTGTCTCCAACATAATGATGTTTGTACTCTTCTCCACCGGTATGATGAAACTTGCTAGTAATAGTTGAAACGTATGGGAATAGTACATCTGAAATTATAAAATATAGCGTCAGGAAGATGATAAACTTTCAAATGTACTTTTTTGACAGTAACATGTAAATTTAGAAACTTTACGACAAATTGAAACGCAAAACCAGTTACATATGTAAAATGAAATTCGACAGGTTTTCTGTGACATTTTAAAACATATCTTATCATTTTTATCGTGAAAATGGTTAATATTGTATCTTTAAATTCAGTTTATCGGAGTGGATAAAGAATTCTTTTCATGTTGTGTATGATGTGACCTTGACCTTAGTCCAATAGTTTAAAAAAAATGTAATGACAAAAATACTGAACTCCAAAGTAAATTCAAGATGGGAAGTCAATAAAAACTGACAAAACTAAACGCTAAAACAAAACAATATAAAACAACTGAAAGACCACATAGCAACTGTAATATTCCTGACTTGGTACATGCATTTTCGGAACGAAAAGTTGGTTAAACCTGAATTTACAGCTAGCTAAACCTCTCACTTGTGAAGACATTTATGAAGGTTCCAAATATCGTAGAATATTTACAAGACATAACTTGAAAGTTTATTCTTTTGTCATTTGTACAAATTAATGTAGATGGGAGACATGAATATATTTTTTAACTAAAGGAGTTTTGGTCTCTGGTGGATAGTTGTCTCAATGGCAATCATACCACAGTTTAAGTTTAGTAATGTTTAGGATAGCCAATGCTTTCTACATGATAAAACAACACACCAAATATCAAATCAATATCTTCAAAACGAAGAAAAAAAGTGGAAAACTGATTTGCCGGACGGACGGACGGACAGACAGACAGACAGACAGACAGACAGACAGACAGACAGACAGACAGACAGACACACAGACAGACAGACAGACAGACAGACACACAGACAGACAGACACACAGACAGACACACACTACGATGGGCTGTTTTAGAGGACTAAAACTAGTCTCCCCTTCATCTATAGAATATATAGAACTTACTCCGATAAAAAAAAGACACAACAAACTCATTCTAGTACTTGAAATGTATTGTCATGACAAATAAGAATATACATACTATTAGTAAATGAGTGGGGATCGTAACATTTTTTGGTATATTTAATAATTTATGACATGAGAGGGTGGGAGATCACAAGTCATAGATCATGAAAAGAACCTATGGTCAAGATATTTAGTTTTCAACATACTTAACAATTTATTATATGAAAGGGTTGGGTCATGTAACCAAAGGTTAAATATACTGTGCAGTAGAAAGATCTTATAAAGGCAATTGAGAATATATATGATTTAGGGATGGGGATCGAAACCATTTTTATTAGACATTTAACAATTTTACGAAGGGGACGGAAAATGACTCCAAGAGTCAATCAAAAGATATAATGAAAAGGTCAATATAATATGTATGTTTTACGGTGGATATATAAACAATCAATATTTGATCTAGAAGGTCAATGATCAGGCTGGTATGTCATCTTCAATGGTACGATACACGTCGTCTTTGGGTGCTCCATCCATGTGCCAAATATCAAACGCTTGTTGCATGTCAAAGGATAAATATTATGTTTCGAGCACAAAATGTCCTAAAAAATCATTTATGTTGACATTTAGTTCCATTGTCACGGTGACATGAAGGTCATGGTGATATGCAACACACCGTCGTATGGTTTTACACATTTACACCAAAAAACAAAATCAACGGCAAAAGATAGACAAAGGCCTGGACAAGGTTGTCTGAGAACCAAACGAAGATGAAGAAATACTATTAAAACATAATGTCTCCCTTCGTCGAAGGGGTGACATAATAAATATATACACTATACATTTATTTCCCGTGCCTGAGGGAGATATGAAGATTTGTTCACCCAAGAAAATATATATTTCCCGAGGGCCTGGTCCGAGGGAAATATGATTTTTCGAGGGTGAAGAAATCTTCATATCTCCCTAAGCCAAAGAAAATGAATGTTTTACTCCACTGTCTATACTTTTTTTACTTCCTGAACATAAAATATTATTTTCCATACAATGTGTCTTATCCGCCTTCTTTTATAACTAAACATGACCTAATTATTGGTAAATAATACTGATCAAAAGTTAAATATTTATTCTACTATGGCAAGTTAATCTCTATCTCACGTTTTTACGTCAGAAATAATTTTGAACACGATAATGACTATTCTATCGTAGACTGGTACCCGGCCGTTATTGATAAGCTTGATATTTGTATATTCAGAAAGCATACTGAATATTTTACGGAGGGAACCAACCTAATTCTATCAGTATTCAAAAAAATCCCCGTTAAACGTTATGCATATTTACCGCGCGTAACGTCGCACGAGGTAGTCCAGATTTTTAGAGGGGAATATGAAGTTTTGTTCGATGTCACGTGTGATTGTTTTAACCAATCAAATGTTGATTTCGCTATCAAATTTAACATACAGTGGAATAATATAATAATATTTAACACATATATAGTACTTTGATCATATTAACGTCTTCTCAAATAGGCAATATCTTGGTAATAGTGTGGTCAATTTTGACCTCCATCATTATATTCAATTAACACCGATGACTAATTTGTCCTCGACTTTTCATGATAATGAGTGTATTGCCAATCTCAGTCTATAGCGGTTTTTAAGGTAATCGTCAAAACAAGCATGTTGCCCTTATGTTCTATTCTTATCCATGTCGGACATGTTGGTTGGCAGGCGAGATCATCTAATTTTAATTTTTAAATTAAATACCCCAATGATAATTGTGGCCAAGTATTGTTCTTATTGGCCACTATTTCCAGACGAAAAGATTTGCAAAAGTTAGGAAGGATTTATTTTGAAAAACATGCCCCAACCCCCATTCCGAGCCAAATACCATTCGATTTCAGTAAATATTATGAATTTTCGGATAATGACACTGCGAGTGAAATGAATGTAATTTGAAGTGGCTTTACTTCTTATATTTCAACCGCACGACATCGTTGTGTGTGTCCTTTTAAGCTCAAAGGGGTAGTGTAGTAAAATATCAATATTCGAGGGCATCAAATCAGTAATGTTGACCTATTCTGTCATGCTTTTGTTTCAATTTTAATAGTCCTGTGCTTTAAATTTGTTGTACAAATTTTCTATTAGGTTATATGCAATAATTACTGGTGGTTGTTTTGGTTACTAGTATTCAGTTGGTATTTTATTCACAACTCGATCAGTTACTCACATGACACCTTCCTGTCACATTTGGTATAATTTGACTAAACAATTTTGGGGTAAATTTTATAAAAGACAAACTTTAAATTGAAAAAAAAAATCATTTCAAAATATTCCTACTAACATATCGTTTCTAAACTGATCTTCGACTGTATTGCAATGAATTTTTACTGCGTACAAACAATATTTTCAAACTTTAGAACTACCACCATGCGGCACATTAGAATGAATATACATTCTTGTAAACTTACTTTTTAAGATATCAGTGCAATTTGAGGATGGATTTGATTTTTTTTTTTTTTTTTCATAAACTACTTAAATATTACTTTTGAGCAGAGAACGCTTTCATATTTTACATCACCATTCATCAGCGAAACTGTATTTAATGTGAACAAGATAGCTCTGGATTCGGATTCACTGTTCGCAGTAGATGCCGCAAAGGCATGATTCTTGGCTACAGATAAGTTCTCCTTTTATACAGTCTACTTTCATTTTAATTTGTATACAGGCTTCTATTAAGAACCCGTAATGCTGATGTATTATCATATATACAAGAATAAGTGTCCATAAGACACCATTCCTCACTCGTTCAAGACATTTTCATGTTAAGTGAACCGTGAAATCTAGGTTAAAACATAATTCGGCATATTTTTTAACATTGACAGTGTATTAAGTTTCCATTTGATGTGACTAAAACTTCACGGAAAACTACCTTAAATCTAAACATCGACGCACAGACCGGAAATATTTTGGATACATGGCTTAATAATTGACCACAAAAGTTTTTCTTCTAATTTTATAAATAGATATAAGAAGATGTGGTATGAGTGCCAATGAGACAACTCTCCATCCAAGTCAAAATTTATAAAAGTAAACCATTATAGGTCAAAGTACGGTCTTCAACACGGAGCCTTGGCTCACACCGAACAACAAGCTATAAAGGGCCCCAAAATTACTAGTGTAAAACCATTCAAACGGGAAAACCAACGGTCTAATCTATATAAAAAACGAGAAACGAGAAACACTTATGAACCACATCAACAAACGACAACTACTGAACATCAGATTCCTGACTTAGGACAGGTGCAAACAAATGCAGCGGGTTTAAACGTTTTAATGGTACCAAACCTTCACCCTTTTTCTGAAACAATAGTGTAACATCACAACATAGAAAGCTAAAACGAAAAGTATATACGTATGATACTGTTAATTCAATAATTATTGCGTGCATTTATTATTGCGATTTGTGAAGAATAGACATCAATGCGACATTAATTATTGCGAAATTCTTAATTATTCCAGTTGGTGTCTTCGTAAACTATTAATCTCTCACAAAACTTATAAGTATAATATCCTTTAGAACACAAAACGGAAGAATAATGCCAAATCTAAAGGACCGTTAGTTGTTTATATCTTTGTCACTTTGTCTTCGGTAAACAGTTGTCTCATAGGCCATCGTATCTGCTTATTTCATATTATAACGCGATGTATAATTTATTCCAGTCACTTCATTAGTCTAGAGAATTTGTATTTTAATGTATTGAAAAATAAATCAATGTTGTAAGAAATAAAACAGAGCTCACTTCACAAAGTCGTGTTCAAACTTGCTTTAAATTATTGGGGTGGCAAAAACGATATGATAAATTGCAATCAATATCTTTAATGAAAACAAAGTTTACTTAAACATACAATGTAGGTCATAAAGTCTATTTAAATATTCCTTTCAATCACTTGATTGGTACATCGCCATGTTGTCCAAATACAAACTCTTCGTGAAATAGCTGGAAACAGTTCCTGTCTGTATTTTCTCCAGAGCATAATCCAATATCACATGTACCACATTTAAAGTTTGTAACAACACGCCATCCGGACTTGGTCCGTAATTTATGTATTTGACAATATTTACACTTCCGCTGTTTTTTATTTTCTATTGGAACAACTTGATGCCCAGGCAAGTCACATTTCCGGTTGACCTCCTCTTGGCTAAAATATGGATAAAACCCTGTTCTTGTTAATAATTGTCCTCTTGACTGCCATGGTAAGGTTGCTGCAAAAGAAAATAAAACCTTGTTGACTGCAAAAATCAATATCAAAACACTTCTTATATAAAATCAAAATTGAGAATGTTGGGATATGAGATAAATACACTTACACTAAGGGGATTCCGATGATAGTAGAAGGGTATAATTCAAGCTTAAAATACAAGTTCCCAACAACATAAAAAAATAAATGAATGGAAACAATGTAAATTGTCACCAGTGTTAATATTTCATTATGCACGCTGTAATAAAACTACAGAAACCCGTCCGTGGAAAAATCAAACCAAACACTACTAACAGAGAAGTGCTACAAATTAAAGAATATAGGCGGAGTTTTAAGAATGTAACACATGGGAAAAGAACCAACCCACAACCTTTCAACCAATGAGGAAGAATGTCATTTTTATTCTAATAGAAACGTTAGCTTAAAATACTTCTGAATATATTTTTTAAAATATAAAAATAAAAAATCCATACTATATAAACTTCAGAGAATAAAGAAAATTAACAAAATAAAATTTATTTACCCTTAATTGAGACTGCTGGTCCCTAAATATAAATTCCTGGTGATAGCTATTGAAGCAATTGCGGTTGGTCAATTCTTTCGTGCAGAGAGGAATATCACATGTTGCACATTTGTAATTAGTTTTCACCCTCCATCCAGATTTAGTACGATTCCCATGGAAACGACAGTATCTACATTCTCTTTGTTTATAATTTCCTCCAACTATGGCTACTGGATGACCTGGAACGTCCTCTAATGGAAGTGGCCTTCCTGTGTTATCCGGTCTTCCTGTGTTACCCGGAATATAGTTATACATAGTTGATCCTAAAAGGCAAAAGATAATTTCATTTATTTTCTCCAAGAATACTGATAAGCAGTTTTTGTAAGAGTACATGCACGCTAAGTGTATTTTTTTTTTATCCATTAAGGAAAACTGTTACAGGGTGTGTATAACCAAAGAGCATGTGATGACAATTCCAGCATTCTGATAGAATAGACTTAAGGTTAGCGAATTCTTGTCCAATAACAACTAGTAAGTTAAATAGCTTATAGAATAAGTTAAATAACCTTCAACATCAGGTTATTCAGAGCATATGACTACATGTAACAGAATTTAACTCTTATGTGCAAACAATTGAAAGCTTCAGTTACTACAAACATTAAACACTAGAAAAGCATAGCGTTTATAAAAATGAGATGTAGTCAGTTGGTGGACTACCTGCCTAAGTGACACGTTTTCTGAGCAAACGATTATCTCAATATGTTTTCTCTGTGATATATACCAGGTTTATATATATCATGAGTTGGTTACACATTGGGTGCATGTTACAAAATTAAATTTCAACCGTCAACAAGTGCCACTGTCAGGAATTGCATGATTTCAAAGTGTAGAGAACCACGTTCAAAACAATAGAATAAGAAATACAAATTAGAAAACAAAGCCTTTGAGTAATTCTATATTGTCTTGATAGGTTCTGGTATACACTTTACAAAATTCAAAACGATTTAAGTTCTTGTCTATTCATATAACATAATGAATATGATAGAACGGTATAAAGTTAAGCAACTCAACAATTACATGTAAATATAAACATCCTTTTAATATATTAATACAGAAATGCAAAGAATGATCTATCATACAAGTTGGTTTTCTTACCATAACGAGCAAATTCTTTACAAAAATTATATTTTCATTCAAACATGATTATTATACTGATTGAAGAAAGTGCATTCGAAAATTTCAAAATCTTTTTCTAAAGATATTAAAAACTGATTATAACACAATGAAATTACAAAAACTAATAGAACAAATCGCTTTCTTTATAGTCGTTCTTTTCACATGTATGTTCCACATGTTTGTGTCCATTGGATGGAGTTACGATGGAGTAGACTTTATATTGTCCGTTTTCTTTTTTTCACATTTATGCTTCACATGTTTGTATACAGTAGACTATTATATTGTCTGCGGTGGAGCCTTTCCGTTCTTTTCACATTTATGCTTCACAAGTTTGTGTCCATTGGACTTATATACATCTGCAGTGGATTTCACATTTATACTTCACATGTTTGTGTCCAGTGGACTAATATACATCTCCGGTTGAGCCTTTCCAAAAACATTTTCCTCGTGATACAAAACAAAACAATTCCTTGAAGTCATATCACCAGAACACAAATTTACGTTACAAGTTTCACATTTAAATTTTGTCTTGACATTCCATCCTCTTTTGGTTTTGACCCTGTATTTCTGACAATATTTACAATCCCTCTGCATATTATTTTCCCCAATAGGTACGACAGGGTGGCCTTCTATGTTACACTTTCTATTCGCCATTGTATTTCTATTAGACATCGAAACAAAGTAGTCCCTTCCTTTATTATCTGAATAATAATATGGACCTAAAGGGTTGTTTCCTGAATCTTGTTGAAAAGGTAGAAAGTCTGAAAAGAAAATATAGTCGTGTAGGCATTAATAAAATAAGTTATCACAAAGATTTTGGAACTTGTGATGAGTACAACAAGTGATAACTAAGCAATTTATTTAAATAAAGGCCAAACATTGGTATTAATCTTCAATGACAACATGAACATATAATTATATAACAAACAAAATTAAAAACAAAAAAAAAAAACAGTACAATGGCTCAGGCTAATGAGAGTTATCTCACGTGATAAATATCTCAGATTATTAAGGAATATACAAGTCACTCCCTTATTACAAATCAAAGAAATTGCATTCAAACTAAGTAGACGCTTAAAAAGTTCATACTAAATAAAAATTAATGTAATGTTTCATGTTTTAACCTAAAGCACATATTTAACATATATCCCATTCGTAACTGCTACTATACATTTTAATTTCTCAAACCAGATGAAACAGAGAAAGAGCGTATTGCAGAAATCATATTTCTAAACAATTATGTTCTTCTCAAGTTTAATATACATGTAATGATTAAGGTGGCTCGGATGTCTTCCTCCATCTTGGATTTTGAAGAAGCAGATAACAGTTGGTCTATATCTTTAATGAAGTGTGCAAATTTTGAGAGTAGTATGTAATTCATGTGTAAGACTTTTGATGTAAATATAGAAAATTATGTGTTTTATCATATTTACGGCTGTAATTTCTAAAAAAAACACCATATTTGTTTTGATTCATTTTTTTTCAACTTTGCTAAATAAGGGGAGATAACTCAAATAGTAGGGAGATAACTCATATATAGTAATTTTATAATAGAAAGTGTTGTGAATTTACCAATTTAATATGTAGCAAGAAAACAAGTTCGGTGACCCCATTTTTTCTTTTCTTATCTGAAAGCATGTTATAAGCTATCTTCTCACATTTTATCTTAAAATTCTATCAGGTAGTTCCTTTTTATCACACAAAATTGGATTTTACATGCATAATCTATACAAAATCTGACAATTTTGCACAACCTGTAGCAGGGGAAAAAGTCCGTTGACCCATGCTTTTTATTATATTTTTTAAAAAGGCATGTAAAAAAACTTCATTTTGATAAATTATTAAAAAATTCTATGGATTTTAATTAAGACGCCCCAGCCACCTTAATGGAATTCGTATTCAACACCTAAATTACATAATTTACAAATCCTCTCTACTGGCAATTTATGATAAGTAAACGACGCTTCTCTGGATTTACCTTCATCAAGAATGCTCAAAGCCAAATATTTAAGAGCCAATGACGTATAAGAACAGTTTAAGAGCTATACGACCAAAAAGGACCTAAAAGTAAAGGTCAAATCCATCTACGGTCAACTTTGCCTGAGGGAGTTGAAACCTGAGTTTTTTAATAATTTCCAAATTTATAAACAGACAATTTAAGAAGGGTTTGTTATAAATCATGCCAGTACCAAAATATTGACTGTTGAGATGATGATACCCTCGGGGACTGAAACATGAAAATGCATGGAAACTTCTTCGAAATGATGCATGAACACAAGAACTACTTCAATACATATAATTTGAAAACAGTTAAAATATCTAAAAGATGAGTAAAACAGAAGACCGCAAACTTGAGACACAATAGCCTATCGATATCATAAACTCGCTCCTTTTACAGACAATGTTTAGGGAAAAGTCTGTTTGTTTTACTGCCGCAAACCTCAATCATATATCGACTTTTGGGAAAATATGAGAAATTCCATGTAAAAACACATACGTTATATGGAAAAAATACCTCATAAAAAGTCAAGCCCATCTAATAAGATGAAATTCCACATTGATTTGCGTAATGAATATTAAGAGCACTGATACTTCTCTTAAAATAATATAATGATATAAGCATTGGTTATAGTTTCAATTTGAAACAACTGGAATTGATTAATAATATTCACTCTAGTACCGACTATCAGTACTGCAGATTCAACAGGTAACACAGGTAAAAATCTTCTGTAAACGATTGCAAAATCCTTTGTAATGCAATGGTTATCGGAACTGCTGACATAATTTTAAATGGCAATCAGGATCACATATTCTATTGTATATGCTGTAGTGATAGCCGGTAATAGGGTGTAATATAACTACTTGTGTTTTCTGAATAGATCACCTTTATCGGTTTAATAAAGAAAAGTTTTAGATATTGTGTTTTCCAAAGACGAATTCGTTGTGAAATAATACAAAACAATGTCTTTCTGTATGTTGAGCACTACACAAAGCAATATCGCATGTCGCACACTTGAAGTTCGTCTTGAAGCGTAGTCCTGATTTAGATTTAATTTTGTGAACTTGGCAATATTTACAGTCCTTTTGCATCCGTTTTATTCCAATTATTGGTATCATAGGATGTTTAGACATATCTCCAATAGGCACAGGTGAACATATGTTGAAATGACTTCTTTCAAGATTTCCTGGTAAAAACAACTCGTATGACCCACCTGAAAGGTCAAAGTAAAATACAATTATAACTTGAACCAATACTTCTCCTATATGTGAATTATCATTGTTACCTTATATCTACCATCAATAAACAAAGTTATGAGGTACGTGTACGATAGATAAGCTATAATTTTGTCGATTTTGCGTGTTTTTCAAGTTTAAACTCCTCAGTTAATAAATCGAAATATCCACCAGTGTCATTATGAAATACTTCGAGTCATTTAATAAACTAATATACTTATTACTGAAATATCTCAGATTCCTTTAAGATTATATCAAGGAAAGGATATAAAAAAAAAATCAGTGGTAGTCCAAATTTCCCGCCCTTCATCCCAGATAACCCCTAGATTGCAGACTATCAATTGTTGCCCTTCATCCCAGATAACTCCTAGATTGCAAACTATCAATTGTTAATTAGTTCACTTCCTGAACATGCATGACATAATTGCAACTAGACGTGAAACAAACAACCATTAATCAATCACAAGACATGTCTATTCAAAGTCTAAGATTATACATTATGATAAGATACCACGTCTGCAACAAATTCTAATTAGAAGAAATAATACGTATAACTAATGTGCATATCATTAATGGAGATGTTGGTGTACGTCAATGAGACAGCAACACAACGACCAAAATGACCAAAAGACATCCAGTGGGAAACCGATACAGTTTTCAATAATAGACACGTGTCTGTACAATATGTCAAGCATGAAAACGAAACGGGGACAAGACAGAACGAAATAATCTAAGATCTCATATACCGTTTTGCAGATATAAGCTACGCATTTTTTCTCTTTTTTTGTTGATTTGATAACTATCATATTTTCATAAAAAAGGCACCACAATATTTTCTCCAACATTCCCTGTATTTATGGATCTTATGTAAAACATGTACATCTTCAATACAAATCGGACAAATTCTAGTATTTTTTACTGATTTTTTTTTATTAATTTCAATATACAACTTTCTATAAAAGATATAGGACTTCCTTTACGATCGATTATCATAAAGAATATTCATCAAATATACAAATTGCAAACTTTGACGATCTACATCGTACAGTATAACCAATTTGAACCTTTATATTCCAAAAACGGCTGTTAACTGTTATACTTTACCACAACTCACTAAACTGTAATCGAATGAAAACTACTTTTAACGGACGGTGCCATTTTCAAAAAGTCTTTCAATCTTACTTAAATTCATGCTTTTTCTACGTTAATGATTGGAATAACGTTTTACATCAATATACACATAATGAATTTCAAAACATAACAACAATTATTATACAATATGCCATTGTGAAAAGTTTAGAAACGCTGTAGTCACAACCTTTATCCGAATGGATAATATTAGGAGGATTCAAATTAAATCCATTTATTTGCCAAAAACGAATTCATTGTGATATGACACAAAACAGTTTCTCCCAGTATGCTGGACACAACACAGTGCTATATTACAAGTTGCACATTTAAAATTTGTCCGCAGTCTGTTTCCAGATTTAGACTTTATCTTATATCTCTGGCAATATCTACATTCTTTTTGCATCGGATAACCTCTTATTCCAATAATTGGTACTATTGGATGTTTGGAAATCTCTCCCATAAGCACAGGAACACTTCCGCTGCCTCCTTCTGTTTCAGAGAACATTTCATGCGACTTACCTGAAAGTTTAAATTAAAGATTCGATTAGCCATCGAAAATGCATCTTTTATATAATGTGTGTGTTTCGTTTTGTTTGATCCAGGGTTTTGCTTATTTTTTTTTTCTGTTTATTTTTTTTTCTTTTTCTTTTTTTTTGGGGTCTTTTTTTTTTTTTTTTTTTTTGAAAAGGGGGTATTTTTCAAATAGCATTATGCTTCATTACATACTAGTACTTTGAAACTTATACATATAAAACTTGGATGGACGTATAAAACCAATATACGGTTGTTGACGGACGACACGCCTAATAGTTTTCCTGGCCAAACAAGATGTTATTTTTAATGGCCAGTTTGACCTTCAGATGTATTTTATGATGTCACAAAAAAATCTTTAAAACACAACAAATTGAACATGGGGTGTCAGGAATGCTTTTATTTATTTATAAAACTTCTTTGTTTTCCAATAACATTCAAATGTTCATCTGAACATTTTTAAAAGATCTATAACAACTGTTAACTTCGGAAACATCCTTGGTATACCTTCTCTAATGCCGTTTTCTATCAAACCCCGATTCAGTTTTACAAGGACAATTCGAAGAGAAATATAAAAAAAAAATAAGGTTATTGTACCTCAGTACAAAACTACAGAGATGTACAAATTGATATATCCCTGAAGTTAATGTATAATACAGTTATTTGATATTTTTAAATGCAAACTATTATACCCATGCTGCAAACCAAAAAAAAAAATGTCACATTGTTTTGGAAAACATGTTTTACATAAACAAAATCAGATAAGATTGTTAGAATCTATGCCGCACTGCATAGATAAAAATTGCAATCATGGTTGAGCTTGTCCCCATTACTATATGAAAGTCACTGAAAACATTTACAAGACAAAAACTTGTTTATGAACTATAAAAACAATGTCTTATGGTATTTTCTGCACAGCATAATTGAAATGTTGCAGGTTCGACATTAAGAGTTAGTTTTTATACCTACTTCATACTACGAATTTGCACTATTTTTTCCTATTCGTCTCACATAATTTTATATAATTGTACTATCGGACGGCTAGTCAATTCTCAAAACGTCATTTGAAAACAAGTACATTCATAAGTTAACGTTTAATAATCTGGATTCTTCGGTCGGATTGGTAAAAAATTTATTTGTTGGATTAAATCTATGTTTAATGTGAAAATAAACATATAGAAAGCACAACGTTTCAGAATTTTGATTTCAAAATACAGGTCACCTTATTTTTTCAAAAGCATCCATTTCATAATCCGCAAATCAAAACATATAGTTCAGTGGTTGTCGTTGGTTCATGTCTGTCATATTTGTTTTTCGTAAATTGTTTTGTTATAAATTAGGCCGTTAGTTTTCTCAATTGAATTGGTTCATATTTTTCATGTCGGGGCCTTTTATAGCCGACTATAGGTATGGTTTTTTCTCATTGTTGAAGGCCGTACGGTTGCCTTTAGTTGCTTACATCCACTTCATTTTAAATTTGGTGGATAGTAGTCTCATTGGCAATCATACCACATCTCGGTTTATCGGGAAACATTAGTTTTCAACAATATACAATAAAGAGCTGCGTCATGAGCGCATGATACGCCCGTCGCTTTTTCAACGAATAAAGTTCCATTACTCCTCAATGTCATATCAAAAATTTATAAAAAAAAAATAAAATTAAGGGAGCTTATTATAATAGATATAAACCAGTCACCAAAGTTTCATGAAAACTGCTCAAAACATTTTTGAGTTATTGTCCGAAAACTGGAAAATCCCCTTTTTAATAAAATCCCATAACTCGAAAACGTAAAATCTAAATTTTATAAAAATCGAACGGTGGCTTACGTCAATAGATATTATCAATTCACCAAAGTTTCATGAAAAATTGTTAAAACGTTTTTGAGTTATTGCCGACATGTTGACGACGGACGGACAACGGTATACCATAATACGTCCCGTAAACGGGCGTATAAAAATACTACTTGATTGTTTCCCACATAGATTGGTGTATTATGTTTGTACTACAGTATAAAGTGATAAACATTAATTTGTTTACGCTACGCTTTAAACAGATTGTGCTTGGTTGATTGCTGTTTGCAGAAAGCCTTGCATTTCAAATTACTCACAATTAGAAATACTAGTCATTTTGGATGTTAATTTCCAGTTAACAATGTATTTTACACAAGGCATGGAATTCGCTGACGAAATTTTTAGGTGGATTAACTTTGGATATTACGTCTTTTGGTTTTCTTTTAGATCGGAAAGTATGCTCGTGAATTTAATGTAAGAGTATTATTTAGGAATTGCTGACATATAAAAATAAGAAGATGTGGTATGAATGACAATGAGACAACTCTCCACCAGAGACCAAATGACATAGAAGTTTACAACTACAGGTCACCGTACGGCCTTCAACTATGTATATATGCAATGTATATATTGTACATCATTTGATTCCAAAATGAAAAAGCATTGTTTTTTAGAAAAAAAGTGAAATTCCTGAATGTTACAGTTTAGTGATCTTATCAGGTATCTGTTTGTTTAGTTTAAACATATTTTATTTGCATAAATATGCAAAAGGGATGAGACACAAATTAGTCAAACTTATAAAGTCTTCTCGCATCTGTATGTTTCCATATATACTAGTAGGAACTTGTGATAGCAATTATGCGGTTACAACACATCCGATTAGACACATCCGCACTTATATTTATACAAACATGTTTTCTTTGATAATTATTTTTTATTGTAATAGTGTAAAGCAACATATATTAACATATTTACATAATGAACTTATATAAACTTCGTTGAAATCAGTATTCTCATAACATAATCAAACCTATTTACACATATCTATTAGAAGAACAGACAAAAATATTAATGCTAGGGGGTTGCGTCATCTCAAATATCGGACACATTTATATCTCTAATGCTAAAACTTAAAAGTCCGAAATAAAAAACAATAGGTTTTTACATCTTGCCTGACTTAAGGTGATACATAACACTACAGGGAGATAACTCTGTAAAAAAATCATCTGAACGTTTTAATCACGTTCTATTGTTAAGGAAATATTAAGCTTCTCAATGATCGAAATTAGTGTTTGTCAAACTGCTATAGGAAATACACCACTAATTCATGGCCCCATTGCTTTCTATGTTAAATTCCTCAATTTCAAGCAGGCACAGCTCTTTTGTTTTAAGTTCAAATTAAGTGACAATCATTGCATGTCAAAGCAACACTTTATGGTGTCTTGTACTGACAAAATCAACATACCTTTAATGGCATATAAGAAAGAACTGGTTCCCGGAACTTCGGATGTACCAAAACAGGTACTTCAGATCTGACAAACAGGCAAAATGTACCCTCTTTTTAAAATTTGGTGCAGTTTTTTTAATATTCAAAATTATAAGTCTATAAAATGCTCCGCTGGGCGCAGCTTGATACGACCGCAGAGGTCGAACCCTGAACAGTTGGTGCAAGTATGGACACAACATTCAAGCTTGATACAGCACTGCATTTGGATTGTGATTAAATATTTGACACAGCATAGGTTTCTGACACAGAATGAATGTGGTCTAAGAACTTAAACATTTTTAATTTACCTATTCAAACCATATCATTATTATTTGCTTTTATATATAAATCAGAAATAACTAATTTAAAACAGAAATTTTAAAGAAAAAAAAAAAAAATCCCCCTCAAATTTTTTGAAACCTTATGATTCATCACCCCCAAACTCAATCCCAGCCTTCTCTTTGTGGTATGGTACCTTGCAGTACAATTTCAGAGAGATCCGTACACTTGAACACAAATTATTGTCTGGAAACTAGAAAAATGCTTGTTTTATGGCCCCTTTTTGGCCCTAAATTCCTAAATGTTTAAGGCAATTACCCCCAAACTCAAACCCAGTTTTCCCTTTGTGATATGGTACCTTGTAGTACAATTTCATAAAGATCCATACACTTACACACAAGTTATTGTCCTGAAACTAGAAAAATTTTTTTCCCTTTTTTGGACCCTAATTCCTAAAATTTTGAGGCAATTACCCCCAAAATCAATCCCAGCCTTCCCTTTGTAGTATGGTACCTAGCAGTACAATTTCAGAGAGATCCATACACTTGAACACAAGTTATTGTCTGAAAACTAGAAAATGCTTATTTTGGGTCCCTTTTTGACCCCTTATACCTAAACATTTTGAGCAATTACCCCCAAACTCAATTCCAGCTTTCCCTTTGTGATATGGAACCTTGTAGTACAATTTCAGAAAGATCCATACACTTACACACAAGTTATTGTCATGAAACTAGAAAAATGCTTTTTTTTTGCCCCTTTTTTGGCCCCTAATTCCTCAAATTTGGAGGCAATTACCCCAAAATCAATCCCAGCATTCCCTTTGTGATATGGAACCTTGTGGTACAATGTCAGAGAAATCCATACACTAACACACAAGTTATGTCTGGAAGTTACAAAAATGCTTATTGTTGGCCCCTTTTTGGCCCCTAATTCCTTAACTGTTGGTACCATAACCCCAAAATCAATCCCAACCTTCCTTTTGTGGTATTGAACTTTATGGTAAAATTTCATAGAGATCCATTCACTTCAACTAAAGTTAGAGTTCGAAAACCAATGTGTCTTCGGACGACGACGACGACAACGTCATACCAATATACGACCGCAAAATTTTTTTGCGGTCGTATAAAAAGTGTTCTACAATGATCACCAGCCATTCAGCTTTCATTGATACCAAAAATTTCTAAATATTTTACATATTTTGAAAGTTACACTCATGCGTAGGAACTATTTTGTGTTAAATATGTACTGCTTTCTGGTATGTGCTTTCTGGCCGGGCCCGAATTAGTGGTGTTACACCTATATATCCAATGAATTTTTTCCAATATAGTGTGTAGTTCAAGTTTTTTTTAATTTTTTATATTTTTGTCAAAGGGCTAAAGTAAATATTTTGTCAAAATTTTATGAAAATTAAACGAGCCAAATTAACTTTAGTCAAGGTGTTTGGTACCACCTTAATACAAAAGTTACAAGATAATTATAGAGCTTATTTGACTTAACTAAGAAAATACCCCAGCCCATACACTAGTTTCAAATATAAATAAAAATATATGTCAAATGTAACAAATAAAAAATGAATTTGTAAAGAAATGATAAGCACAGTTTTTTTCTGAAATTCCACAGCAAATAAACCATCTTAGAACTCAAATCAAAATAACAATTCGGAATAAGGCAGCTGAATAAAACAAAATAGATTCCTGTCGATGTCAACGATTTTTACATATCAAGCGCTATCGCTCCACCATCTATGAGAGTTTGGATGGGGTTTACCGAATAGAGAATAATGGCCCTAAAAAATGAATAGAGAAAAATGAGCCAAAAAATAAAGAATAGAGAATAGTGGATTGTGAAGAATAAAGAAGAAATGTGAAAAATAAATGAATTAAGTAATATGATACTGATTACAGAAATGAACGATGTACAGAATTTAGAAGTTATCTAACTACAAAATACATTTCATAGGAAAAATCATTGTCATTAGAATTTTACAGAATAAGCGTTATTCAAGAAAATGCCTTAAAATTAAAAAAAACAACATAGAAATGAAGGCCCCATCCAGACCCTTATTAACTAAACTATCAAGTCTGAGACTGGCAATACTCCTGGTGATACAAGTAAAAACAACACCTTCCCGTCTTTTTGTGTGAACAAAGATTTACGTCACAAGTATTGCATTTGTACTTGCTTTGAACTGGCCAAATGCTCTTAGACTCAATCTTCTTTCGGCGGCAATACTTGCATTCTCTCCTTCTGACACTAGAAACAAGAACGTGTTCACGAGAGTTGACCACAATGCACTCATACCCATCCTGAACCGCAGCATTCGACATCACACCTGGAAGTAGTATGCAGATAGAAAATAAGCAAACAAATCTAGTTGAGAGAAAAGGATGACTTTCAAGACTATTTAGACACTTTGACTTGTATCATAATGAATTAGTATACATGCAAGCGGCAAAAAGATGGTTCATAGAAAAGGTGAATGATATACTAGTACACGTTAGTTTATAGCAGACGTGTATGGTTCACATAGTACGTCACGAGTTTGTGGCAGTATACATGGGTTCATGATTGTACACAACTGATACATCAACAAACAAAACACGTTTGACATTAGCTACTGTCCAAATTTTGAATGAAGCAAGCATAGTTTCAGTTGGTAAAAAAAGAATACAAAATAAATCAAAAACACGTATTAAAACCAAATAACTCCAATATTCAGTCCAAACTTAAATTTCCACCTGAAAACGCGATTTAAAGCTTCATTTTGAAAAGCAAACATTATATTTTCGGTCCGATATAAGCTTCATTATGAAAGGCAACCAAACAGTTTCTGTCCGTGTATCCTCCGGAACACAAAGCTATGTCACATGTTTCACATTTATACTGCGTCTGTATAGAATAACCACTTTTCGTTTTTAATTTATGTCTTTGACAGTATTTACATTCTTTCTTTTTGTTTCCAGGAATTAAAACAAGATGATGTCCCGCTGGTAAATTGTGTTTATTGAAAGGAAAGGAATGGCGATTCGATTCAGTACCTATTCCTCCCATATGTGGTGACGTAAGATCCATCATTACAAATGATTTCTCTGGATTTTGTTGAACCTCTCTCTTACCTGAAAGGTCAAAGAAAAACAAACATATAATCAAAATGAAGACAAAACTTAAAAAGTATAAAATACGAACTCTTACTGCATGCATAATAATTTTTCATTATGATACAAATAAAAGCAGTTCCTGTTAGTCAATTCACCAGAACATAAAGCAGCGTCACAGGCCAAACATATATATTTGGTTCGTACTGCCCATCCTTTCCTTGTTTTCACTTTGTACTTTAAACAGTATCGACATTCCTCTTGTTTTACGCTACCGGAAGTAGAATTTACCCCAATGGGTGTTAAAATGTGACCCTCGGGCATATTACTTCTGTCAAAAGGAAGTCTGTTGATGTCTGATGCTTGTTCAGGTTGAAGTTTCAATTTAGATTCTGATAAAACGTATGGGTATTTGAACTTCATAAACTCGGCTTCAAGCAAAGATGTTATCGAGTCACCAACTTCACTAGGATTTTCCGTCTTTTGTTTGGACAGAGCAATAGTCTTCCTACCTGGAAGGTCAAATGAAATACAGCTTATACACGACACAGTGTGACTAAATTGATTCAATTAAACAAATCAAAATAAAAACAACTGCAAAGAATGAAATAAAGTGAAATTATTCAACAACATACTAGTTTAATTGAAAATTCGTAAGGGGTTCCGCTAAACCCTGTGTCTCGCCTTCGATTGCTGATGTCAGTGTAAGAGTGTAATGTTGACTTAAAAAGTAAGTCCATTTATCAGTAAAATACAGAATTTAAAAATAAAATTAAAACTTTTTCTTTAGATGCTATGTCTTTGTCTTGAAGATAAGCTTCTGTCTAAGTTTCATAACAATCATAAAGGTTTACAAATTTATTATGTCAATCCCAGACTGTAATAAACTGCTTCGCTGAGCGCAGCTGGATACGCCCGCAGAGGTCTAACCCTGAACAGTTGGGGCAAAAATGGACACAATATTCAAGCATGATACAGGTCTGAATTTGGATTGTAATTAAATATTTGACATACATGTATTATAGGTTTTTGAATAAATGTAGTCAAAGAACTTGAAGTTGGTTATATGAATTGAATTTATATTCAATTAAAGATTTCTTGCTGTTGTGCAATACACTGTGCTGTTGCGCAATACTTAGTAAATCTGTTGTCAGACTATAAACACATAAAGTTAGAAAACGGAAACAAAAAATTTGTACTTGATCTTAGTTTTGTGGTAATGAATATTGTGTATAGGTTTTATAATGTTTGGTTGGGGCAAACTTAAGTTACAGAATGGAAAATAAAAATTTTGCAATCTTTCGATTTATAAAGGGGTATAACTCAATAATGGTTAAAGTGACACTACCCAAATTCAACTTCATCTGTGTTTTATCAATGGAAGTCAAAATTAAACATTGCATTGTATAAAGCATTGATTGTAGTTGATTCAACTATAATCATGGACAAAGGAAGATAACTCCAATTTTAAAATTACTTGATTTTTAGAAGAAAATAAAACTTTTGCAATTTTTCCATTTATAAAGGGCATAACTCTAGAACGGTTAAAGTGACGCCACCAAAATTCAAACTTAATCTGTGTTTTGTGGTAATAAGCATTGTGTATAAGTTTCATAACATTTGGTTGAGGCAAGCTTAAGTTAGAGAACGGAAACTAAAAATTTGCAATTTTCCATTTATAAAGGGTATAACCATAGAACGGTTAAAGTGACGCCACCAAAATTCAAACTTGATCTGTGTTTTGTGGTAATAAGCATTGTGTATAAGTTTCATCACATTTGGTTGAGGCAAACTTAAGTTAGAGAACGTAAACTAAAAATTTTGCAATTTTTCCATTAATAAAGGGGCATAACTCTAGAACATTTAAAGTGACGCCACCAAAATTCAAACTTGATCTGTGTTTTGTGGTAATAAGTATTGTGTATAAGTTTCATAACATTTGGTTGAGGCAAACTCAAGTTAGAGAACGGAAACCAATTTAGGGACGTACGGACGGAAGTACGTACGTACGTCCGTCCGTCCGTCGTCGACATGTCGGACATTAACTCAAAAACGCTTTAACCAATTTGCATAAAACTTTGGTGAATTGTTTATATCTATGGAAATGAGCTCGCTTTCGTTTTTATAAATTTTAGATTTTACGTTTCTGAGTTATGGGTTTTATTCATTAAAAAGGAGATTTTCCAGTTTTCGGACAATAACTCAAGAATGCTTTCACCAACTTGCAAGAAATTTTGGTTGATTGTTTATATCTATTGACATGAGCTCCTTTGATTTTTATAAATTTTAGATTTTACGTTTCTGAGTTATGGGTTTTATTCATAAAAAGGGGATTTTCCAGATTTCAGACAATAACTCACAAATGCTTTCAGCAGTTCTCATGAAACTTTGATGAATTGTTGATATCTATTTATGTAAGCTCCTTTAGAATTTTATAAATTTTAGATTTTACATTTCCGAATTATGGGGTTTATTCATTAAAAGGGGGATTTTCCATTTTCAGACAATAACTCAAAATGCTTTAGCAATTCGTATGAAACTTTGGTGAACTGTTTATATTTATTGATGTAAGCTCCTTTAGAATTTTATGAATTTTATTATGCCTCCGCCGCAGCGGTGGGGGTATTGTTTACCTTGTCCGTCTGTACGGACGGACGGACAGACGGACGTACAACGGTATACCATAATACGTCCCGTAAACGGGCGTATAAAAACTAAGTCCATCTATACAAAAGTTTGCTTCAAACATTATCTCTTAATTATAAAAATAGCTTCTACTCAAGTTTCATAAAATTCTATGACGGTTTGACAAAGTAATTGATGTGTAACAAACTTTAAAACCTAGACTGTATCTACTTCGTAACTGTAAAAAACTATAAAAAAAAAAACAATTTTGTTCTGGATACTGTATTTTGGTCATAAACAAGATTCTGTCCAAATTTCATAAAAGTCGATGAAGGTTTGACAAAGTTATTGATGTCTAAAAAAAACTTTAACCACAGACTGAACCTAAATGTTGACGACGCCGACGACGGAATCTAGGTTTACTATGTCTTGCTTTTGCGACATAAATGTCACAGACTCGACAATAAATGAACGGGGTGATATAATCTTGACGTCAAAATATAAAAGAAAGAGTGTGTGGTATGATTACAAAAGAGACATCTTTCCACCAAAGACCAAAGTACGTAGAAGTTGAAATTTACATATTTGGCATACAATTGCTTTTTTACAGAGTTTTTTCGGCAAAATTCAAAATAAGCCAAGATCAAGTAAGGAGATGTAGTATAATTGCCAATGAGACAACTATCCAACGTATTTCAAATGGAGTAGATTTTAGCAACTATAATTCGCCGTACGTACTGCCTTTAACAATGAACAAAACCCATTCCGTATAGTCAGCTATTAAAGGCCCCGACAAAATGTTAAACAATTCTAACAATCAAAGCATCGTCGTTTTAGCTACGTTTTTCAATATTTTTCCTTTATACAAGCTTCTGTAAGACATGTATATAGAGACAACCATCACAACTTTGGATAAGTGATTTTAACCCAAAATGTTAATTTGTGTTAACACTTTTAACAGAAGAAACCAATAGACTGAAGAAAAAAAAAACAGACAACACAAGGAATTAAACGCAGAAGGTCATCATTTTCATTATAATTTCAATAAAAAATTACCAGTGTTATTTTTCTTTTTTAAAATCATTCCTTTCAGCTCATGAAATCTCAGAAAAAAAGTGTACTTCTTCTAAGGTACTTCTGACAATCAAAGTAATCGAAATCACTGATGGAAAGACTGGAAGAGATGTGTGCATAATTTCAAATCTTATTCTCAGGTAACGTGGTGAACAAAAAAATAGAAATATCACTCTTTCATTAAATTAAGAAAGATAATTTTTTTTTTTTTTTTTTTTTTTTTCATTTGATAAAACAACATTGTCTCCTAAATTTACTTGTAAATGGTTGCTTTTGGGAGTATTTCTATGTTTAAACATAGGTATGCAATTTTTCTAACTCATCTTAGGATCATTTATTGATTTTGACCAAAAAAAATTATACATGTATGACACTGAAGATGAACAGTTTTATTTCATTTTCATAATATTACTAAAAATAAATTGTATTCAATTACCCATTGACGGAGTATTTCTCAATATTGATACAAATTCTGTTGATATTTCAATTTTTAGAAGGGATACTGATTTCAAATATCTTCCTTTTTTCAATTAAATAATTTTGACATGAATGGAAATAGAAATCTTCCAATGAAGGGGTAGTATATTTTTTATTGAAGTTTGACTTAATAATTTCCAGAAAGAGGCATTGAAAATGCATTTTTCAACAAGAAAAATTAACTAGCTAATTTTTATCTAAATTGGTGTTCATTCTTCATTATGAAAAAAATTACTGTATTCAAATACATGTACAAATACCTTACACTGTTAACTGGCAATACAATGGGGAATAAAAAATAATTTGATTGCAGAAAATGCTCAGATTAGAGTTATGCATATTTGTTTATTGTTTCCAGTAAAATAATTATATTTGTAACTTAAATTAACCTAAATTACTGACTAATATCAGATGATTACAACACTGATTTCACAAGTAAAATAGACCCTGCTTGCTTTTTTATACATATTTTAATTTTATCATCTCTTTGCAAAAAATGCATCTTTTCAATCCTTAATCATTCATCTTTGAGGCATAATTTACAGAATAATTTTATGTAGTGTAGATCAAAAGTGATTATAAGACTTGAAGAAGACAACAGATTTTATCCCGCAAAAGCTTTGCTGTAAGGCCACACATTTTAAAACGCATATGATTGATTAACTTTGTTTAAATTTACATCCAATGAATAGGAGAAATGGTTATATTGATAAAAAAAATCGTCATTTCAAGGCAATTTCCCCTATATAGTGAACAGTGGTTGTCTCATTCGCATTGGCATTTTTATGTGTTGTATTGCTGTTAATTTTTGCTGTTTACAGTTTCTGATTGTGTTTTTTGTCTTTTCTCAAAGATGAGCTTTTATAAAATGCAAGCTGCCTAATGACATTATTTGTTTCCTATTTTGCGTCTGACGTTGCAATACAAAATGTTGTGTTTTACGCAATAATCGATTAATAGAGAAACTCGAATATAAGAAGAAATGCAAGTTATTAACGTGACACGAAGAAGATAGTTCATGACTAGAATCTAAAACAAAAACTAAAAGCAAATGATTTAAATAATAAATTCAACAATGCATGGAATAAATTTTATTAAAGCCATCAAATAAAAAAAAAATAAACCTCAACAAAATCAGTCAGAATTAAAATACAAGAATAACTAAAATCATCCCGTTTGAAATCTTATTTTTCAATTCAAATTCAGTATTATCATTATACTTGGAACAAATTAGGACTTATAATGGGTACATATCTAAGCAAGCAGTTGATAAAAAATACATAATATTGTTTTACAGTAAGATAACTAGAATAAATGTATCAATATCCAATGTAATCCCACACAGAATTATAATACAATATTTACAATAGGGTTTCTATTAGTCTCGTCATGTTTCTGTAGTGATTACCTTCAATAGTTCACACCACATTAAAAACCCATTGCTACATGTTTCTGAAGTGAATACCTTCGATAGTTCACACCACATTAAAGAAAACCCATTGATACATGTTTCTGTAGTGAATACCTCCAATAGTTCACACCACATTAAAGAAAACCCATTGCTACATGTTTCTGAAGTGAATACCTTCTATAGTTCACACCACATTAACAATAGTTCACGCCACATTAAAGGAAAACCATCAGTATATACAGAAACATTACATATACCAACTCATAAAACGCACAGCGGAGTTAAAAGCATTCAAATAATAATTTTTGTACAACTAAAATAACTTGGGTTTTGAAATTGAGGTGTTGTGAACCCTTTCCTGTTAAGACGCCTTTTAAGATCTTCTTTTTGCCCTTCAACAACCCCCAATCAACATTCATATGTTGCATTATTCACCAAAAACTCATTCTGTTGCAAGCTAAGAATTCCCAGTTTTGTAGAAAAAACGCAAATAACCAATTTCAATAATCTTTATAAAATCATTCGTCGTTATGATCTCATAATATAAAAACATTTTAAATGTAACTTACAAAAATTGAGAATGGAAACGGGGAATGTGTCAAAGAGACAAACCTGACCAAAGAGCAGAAAACAGCCCAAGGCCACCAATGGGTCTTCAACACAGCAAAAAATCCCGCACCCGGAGTGTTTTTCTCCGAATTAACGAATGGACGACCATACGTATGCACAAATCTCTCTCTATCATATATGCTGATGGTTTCCTATGTTATATTTTACACGAAGTTTCTGTATGAATATAAACCATACCAAAACTAATATTTACAAGTCCGTCCTAGTATATACACATTAATAGCCTCTCCTCTTTAAAACTTTGAGGATACAGTTTCACTATTCTAGTATACTACTACAGTCAAACATCACCACACATCATCGTTTAGTGCGCTTTATCGCCTAAAATCTGCTCACCGAACATTTCAATATGATGTAAATGGAAGCAATTCCGCTCGGTTACCTCGCTCGCACAAAGAGCCACATCACAAGTTTCACATTTATAATTTGTTTTTACTCTCCATCCAGACGGTGTTTTTATCCTATGGACTTTACAATATACGCATCTTGCGCCATTCTTGACATGATTAGGGACAATTTTATGCCCTGGTAAGTCATCGATTCCCTTTAATATTATCGCCTGCTTCTTCGAAGTTACTGCTGCTGAAGAATCTGCCATGTCTTGAGCGACAAAGGGATAATTCGTGTGACGTACTTTTTCTGCAATCATTGTATGTGTAGATATGCCAGTTTTATGTTGAAATTGCTCTTTAGGTGCAATCCCGTGTGTATGTTCAGGAAATTGAGAAGGTTGTGGTGGAATCTGAAAGGGTTTACCATGAGCAATACTTGAGGAAGATTGGAAATACCTTGGTCGTGGCTGAAACTCCATGAAGTTAGAACTTTCAAGACTACATGGCAGAGGTGGTGGCGGACGAGAAATATCGGGTAAACTCAAAGTAAATCTTCCTTCACTGGAGATCGGAGGTCCACTCTTCATAGGACTCATATCGCCTTCAGCAGTTGGCAGAAAACTTTTCCTACCCATATCGATTTCCGTTTTAAACTGTTCTGAATCCACTGGTCCTCTGTGACGATTTGTACCTAAAAGATAAATATCACACAGTTTGTCTTCATCTTAAAAAATCTTGTTTTACATTGGCGACTAGACGAAAGTGAAACTGTCAAAAGTTTCATAGTAAGGGTCAATTATTTACATTTATTTTGTTATTATAAGTGTTTCTTGTACAAGAAAAATTCATTTTAGAACTCTAGCGGAAATATTTCATACAGTTGTATTTTCCGTTTCAAAACTTCATTTTAAGTAAACGTAATACTATTTTAAATAAAATAAATATATTTCAAGTTCGCGAAATAAATTTCAAGGGAAATAAACTAGATGAGCATTTCCATAGCAATTTAGAATGATAAGATATCGGTACTACCCACATCGTCCTCTAGACATATCAACATCAAAATTACAATTAAATTAAGACAACAAGTGACATCAGACTGGATTACTGAAAGATGTATGTGCTTCAACGACTTACAGAATAGTTAAATATTATGTACTATCTGAATACATTATTGATTGACAATCTGGCCCTCCATTTACTGTCATATAAAAATAAGAAGAAGTGTTATGATTGCCAATGAGACAACTCTCCACCAGAGACCAAGTGACATAGACGTTAACAACTATTGGTCACCGTAAGGCCTTGAACAATGAGCAAACCCTATACCACATGGTGAGCTATTAAAGGTCCCGAAATGAAAAATGTAAAAACAATTCAAACGAGAAAACTAACGGCCTAATTTATGTACAAAACAATAAACGAAAAACAAATATGATATATACTAGTAGCAACAAACAACGAACTGCAAAATGACCAGCAACATGTTTTATTGTCCTCTAATGGCGTTTGAATATGAAGGTATAGGATTGGTTTTTGCTAAATGCATATGAATCTGAAAAAAAATATAGCTCTGGCCTAAGTGTTGACCCTGATGTCAGTTTGAGGTCTATGAACTTTGACCAAGTGTACATCTGATAGCTCTTTACCTTACCCACACAGATTGGAGAATTTCCATATGCTGTTCATGTTCAGATCACTATTCAGGAACATCGTTGGTTGTTGTTTGTTTTATATTTTTCGTGTTGATGATATATCTTTGATTGGCTCAGATAAATCTAATGAAGCTGGGTTTAGACTTGTGGTTTAAAAGTTAATTGACATATCGTATAGACATGTCAACTGTTCAAGACTATATATACGTTTGTATCTATTGTGTCGTAAGGTGGTTGGTCATTTATGTATACCCATATTTCCTTTTACTCATAGCGTCACTTAAACATTTTTGGCATTTTTAAAGAAGAATCTATTTCTAAATTTAATATTTCTTACTGTGAACTCAATCAACACGCGATATGTGTACACTTCGACATTTTTTGACATTTTTAAGAAGAATCTGTTTCTAAATTTAATATTTATTTCTGTGAACTCAATCAAAACGCGATATGCGTACTGATTAACATTGTAAGATATGTCTTATAAGACCTATTGGGCAGTGTCTAAGTACTTGTTGTCAGACATCCAAACTT